>JAHUTJ010019234.1:0-11101 GCA_036250325.1 Characodon lateralis | reverse complement strand
ATATTTTCAGTTGTTTCACACTTTTTTGTTCAGTATATAATTCCACATGTGTTAATTCATAGTTTTGATGCCTTCAGTGTGAAGCTACAATATTCATAGTCATGAAAATAAACAAAACTCTTTGAATGAGAAGGGATGTCCAAATTTTTGGTCTGCACTGTATATATATATATATATATATATATATATATATATATATACAGTGCCCTGATAATGTTTTTATATACCTTGAACATTTTAGAATTTTTTCATGTTGCAACCAAATATTTAAACGTATTTGCTTGAGATTTTGTGTAATAAACAAACACAGAGCAGTGCATAATTGATAAGTGAAACAAAAATTATAGAAGTTTTTTTTTTTTTTTACAAATAAAAATATGAAAAGTGTGGTGTGCATTCTTATCTTGCCTGCCTGAGTCAATACTTTAAAAAAGCTGCAAGTCTTTTGTCATATGTCTCTACCAGCTTTGCGAACCTTGAGACAAAAAATTTTTCCGATTCTTCTTTACCAAATAACTTAAGCTCAGTTCTATATAACGGAAAGATATGGCCCTCCGTTGCAGCTCTGGCTGAATATTTAGTGTTGTTATCCTGCTCAAAGGAAAACCTCCGCTCAAGTCTTTCGCAGCTCCTAGTAGGTCTTCTACCAGGATTGCACTTATTTACCTTCGACTCTGACCAGCTGTCCTGCACCGGCTGAAGAAAAGCACCTCTAGTAGAGATGCTGTGTTGAGGGTAATGTGTACTGTGAGTTGTCTGCTGCACATATGATTTTGCTTGCAGACCTTAAAGCAGTGGTTCCTAACCCTGGTCCTCAGCACCCCCTGTTCTGCATGTTTTAGATGTTTCTCTGCTTTAACACGCCTGATTCAGATGACTGCAGTTAAGCAAAAGCCTGTTAATCAGCCATCAATTGAAATCAGAAAGCAGGGAAACACCTAAAACATGCAGGGCAGAGGGTCTTGAGGAGCAGGGTTGGAACCACTGGCTTAAAGTGAAATTCTGGTCTTATCAGACTAGAGCATATTCCTCCACACGTTTGCTGTCTCCCACGTAGCTAGTGGGTAACTGCAGACAGGACTTTTATGGCTTTCTCTTGACAATGGCTTTCTTTTTTCCACTTTCCATGAAGACCAGATTTGTGAAGTGCAACACTCAAAGTTGTCCTGTCAACAGATCATCCCACTGTGGATCTGTGAAGCTCTTCCAGAGTTACCATGGACCTCTTGGCTGCTTCTCTGACTAATGTTTCTCTCTGCCCAGCCTTACATATTGGTGGACGCCCATGTCTTGGTAGGTTGGTAGTTGAGTTCTACTCTTTTACTCGGTTTTCTGATGACCCCTGTCTGGGGTGTTCCTTGGTCCTCATGATGCTCTTTGTTTACTAATGTTCTCTAGCAAACCTCTGAGGTCTTCACAGTTCAGGACTGACCAAATTAAACAATATTCATAGCAAATTACACACAGCTGGGCTGTATTTATTAATTGGGTGACTTCTGGGGGTAATTGGTTGCACTGTACTTTCTTTAGAAGTATTAGATTAAAGGTGGCTGAGTAAAAAATGCATGAAACGCTTTTCAAATTTATATTTGTAAAAAAAAAAAAAATTCAAACAATGCATCATTTTCATCCTCTTCACAATTATGCATTACTTTGTGTTGGTCTTGCACATAACATCCCAAAATATACATTGTTTATGGCCATAGCATGACAATATGTTACCATTTTAAGGGTGTGAATATCTTTGTAAGGATCTAACTGCACTTTGCAGTATGACAGAAAAGACATCACAGAGTCTCACAAGGATTTTCAGTGTTGCGGAAAGTGTCTTGAATATACCTCAGAGTAATTACAGACATTTAAATCAGTAAATGTGTCAAGTTGAGAGTTGTTTCCCCACAGGAATTTTTTGTATCCCAGGCAGTCATGTTCACATTTCTGACTGAGCTAAAAATACAAGACTAAATTTAAAAATATTTTGTTAAGGGGGGATACTGCACTCATTTCCTGTAGTCATTTAATTATGAGGAAGATTGCCATCTTGCCTATTTAAACTGCAAAATGTGGATCTAGCCTTGGATACACTGTCATGGTAGGCTTGATTGATGTCAAACTGTTTGTCTTTCATTTGCATTTGTATTTCTTTAGATGATATGTTGCTTTTTGAGATCTTTTAGCCTAATTCCTGTTGTCAGACAGGTTTTCTTTCTGTAATTGCTTGATTCTACAGGTCTGGCTGTAAACAGGCCTGAGTGTGGCTAGTGAAGTGGAACCTTACTGGTTCAACTTCAAGTAATTATTTCCAAAAATTGTGGTTAATCAGTAAATTTTTGACCAAACAGTATGGATTGCATTAGATTGTTTTTTGTTTTTTATCAAATGAAATCACCATTTTAAAACTGCATTTTCTATTTACTGTAATTATCTGATATTCAATTTAATTTGATCTGAAATGTTTAGGTTTGACAAAAAAGCAAAAACAGAAGAAATCTGAAAAGGGCACAAATATTTTTTCACTGCACTGTGGAATTAAATGAACTAGCTGTCTTTTTAACAAAACATAGTTTTATCTACTCACAGTGTTTCCACAATTGGGAGCCATAAAATGAATGTTAGTCACGCTATTTTAAATCAGGCGTGATAAATGGAGTTGTGCCAGGGAGACAATCTAAAGAACAGCAGGATCTTCTAAATCGATTTGAATTAAGTTCATAAACTTAACAAAATATGTTGAGTTAAATGAAGAAGAAAGTTTTTTTTTTTTTTTTGTTTTTTTTCCTTTTTGTGGTTGAAGCCTATTTTTTGACCACAAAAATCGCCCTCTGCTGGCCTTCAAACACGACAGTTTTCAGTTCTGTTTCTAATTTTAGTTACAACCTTTGATTCTCTTTATGTTCCTCAAACACTAGAGGAGTGTGATTAACTGTACTATACACATTTATTTACCTTATAGAGCAGCAATAAAATTGCTTTCGTGATCTGTTTCCATGCTGTTTCCATATGAATTATTAAACAAAACCCCATGCAATTCATGCTAAATTAAACATCAGCACATCTGCATTGTCACAACGAGCATATTACTTTCTTGACATCAGCATCCTGCAGAAAGCAGGATGCTGGAATGTAGGTCAATTTAAGCAATTAATTGATTAACAAAACTGCTGCGTAATCATTTCCAGCCTATCCTTCAGCAGACTAATCAATCCTCCAGTCAATGCTTCGTCCAGAAAGGTGGATGTTCTGTCGTGACCCTGCAGATTTAGTGATATAAATCAAATGTAGTGGTTTGTTCAGATGATAGTCAGAGCCTCCTTAGTCCATAAACAAAAGAAAACCTAATTAAAAACTATCGCAGCATTTTGCATTTTGCTGTCAGTCAAGAGCAATATGGGCAAATTATGAGGAGATTGAGACGCCGATATTCCTCTGCATTCTTCACCTCCCTCCTTCGGCCCCAATTCGCAGCAAGTGAAGGGAACGGAGTGCTATTTAATCAAAGAAAGTGTCACATTAATTCAGACAAATCTAAGCAATCTAGTTTTCTAATAAAGCTGTCATATTTGCATCCGGTGACTTACACTCATCCACGTTTTCAGATTAATTCCTGTCGCAACCTTTTGATTTATGAATGAATAATTCTGAGGGGGCGTCTGTGACTGTGAGCAAATAGGTCCATGTGTGTGTTTGTTTGAGAGTGTTTGTGTGTATGAATTAGCATTTACTAAACCTCGACTTTTAATCTCTGAAAATCACGTTTCTGATAATGGAGGGTGTTGAGAAGAGCTATCTGAATTGTAGTAACCAGAAACAGAAGTAAAATCTTGTGTTTCTTGTTTCAGACCAGCTGCTAATTTTTGTTTCTCTCATTTCCATTCCTGCTGATGGGCAACGCGTGAGAATTTCTTCCCACTTGACATTGTCTTTCCATATTCATCCTTTCAACACAATAAACCCAAAGGTCATTGTCTGCTCTTTCCAGTGCGCACACACAAGAGAGAGAGCTTTTTTCTGCAGCTGTTGTTTTTCTCTTGCTTTTGTTTTGTAAACACTATACAGAAAACCAATTCAAGGTTATTCATTTTGCTGTCTTCTGTATTTTCTTCACTGTTACACCAGAATTACAATGTTTTCCTTCCAGTTGTTTTCCAACTTTCAAGGGCACGCAAAATGAGGAAATGTTCTAATCTGGTAAGGCAGCCAAGGTGTATTAACCACATCCTTAATCCTTTGTGACTTTTACAAGTATATGATTTCCATAGGCAGTTCTAACCTCCTAAATGATTTTGTTTTGGAAAGCTATTTTGTTTTAATGTTACAAATTAGGTTACAACTATAGTTGCAAGAAAGAAGTACAAAATGGCTAAAACAGATCAATCTGAAGCATGCAACACAACACGTGCGTCACAAGGATCATATGGAGACTAAAAATGACCGAAATAGACTAAAGAAGTGGAATAAGTAAATACAAAATACTCAAACCCATCAAGATGCAAAATCTCAAAAACAATGGCAGTTCTAGTTTGACTTGTGCCCTGAGTGCACCCTAACAACAATCTAATGTGATCCTGTGGCCAAAAAACATTCAGAAAGATTTTTTAATGGATTCACACTTAGAATTTTTTTTTTTTATAAATCTCTGTTTTTTAAAATCTGTTTTAAAGGAATTATGTGCTCTGTAGTAAAATCTCAATTAGGTTTTAGCAGTTTAAGCATTTTAGTTTTTGGGCTAAAGTTGATCAAATGGACTTTTATTTCCTCAAAAAACAATGAAGTGCTTCACAAAAGCACCAAATCAGATGTTGTAAATCAGGTCGCACCTCTAAGCAGCCTGCAATGTATAGTTTGAAATAGTGCTTATACTGTCCACACCAATGAGGGGTGACCACTCTCCGTTAATGCAAATAACATGATCTTACGGTTTTTAAGGGAAAAAACAACAATTATTCTTATATTATTCTTATAATAGATTGATTATTACAATTATAATAATGTTATCTATAACATTTATTTATTGTTACTTTGATTTTCATTCACCAACTTAAACATAACTATAAAACCCCACTAAATTTAGTAGATATTTTCAAATGGCCTTGTTGCAAAGAATATTTTACCTTTTTACAGTTCTCCTCTTCACAAAGTAACTGTGAGTAGAATACATTATCTGGCTATTAGTCAGGCTATCTGCTCAGGTAGCGGGACTGCAGTTGGCTGTTTTACATGTCATTCATAGGTTGTCAGCAGCACTTTCAAATCAGTGTTACTCTAATAAGAATTGTGGGTAGTTCAGCCAGCTGATCTGCAGGGTGCAGCAACAGACTTCCTTCTTGTATTTTTCTCCTTCTCTTTCTCTACATCCAAATAAAAGGACTCGAAACCATAGGAAACTGTCTTTTTAATCTTGATGATGATAACCGCCCCATGCCTGCACAGAACTCCACAGCAATTCAGAATTACAGCATTATCTTTTTGTTAGGTCCATGGTGTCGTTTCATAACAAGCAGAAAACAAAGACTTTCACTTTCCATTGTATCTTCCTTTTCTCCTCATATTAACCAAAATTTCACAGACTGACAGAGAAGATTCAGTTAAGCCCAATATCATTCATACCTCTGGCAGATTAGGGTTTAACAGCAGGGATATCAGACTCCAGTTCTCAAGGGCCAGTGTCCTGCAACTTTTTGATGTCTCCTAAGTCCAACACACCTGAATCAAATAACCAAATCACCTCCTTGTGCTCTCAAGCTCCTGTAGATGACCTAAATATGTCACTCATGGTGTGTTGACACAGAGAGACATTTAAAAGCTGCAGGACACCAGCCATTGAGGACCTGTGGTTTAAAGGAATGTGTTAATTTTACCAACATGCTTCTTTTGACTGGAAGTAATATTAATGTCCTCACCAAAGATAAATCATCAAGATACCAGTGGAAACCTGCAATCAGCTGGTCAGCAATTATAAAATGGGTTTGAATGTTCGAGAGATGCCTGTCTCATTACCTATCTGAAACAAACTTCCTAACTGAATGAAAATAATTCTAAATTTAAATCTGCCAGGGTGTGAATAATTTGGGGCTTAATTGTATGCAAAAGCCAGGATTTGAACCTGGGGTAACAGGTCCAGGTTCAACCCCCAGACAGGCCTTTTCCTGAAGACGCTCTCTCAGCTCATTCTATTTCAAGGTGTCCCGAGGCCAGAAGAGACTGGAGTATAGTGGTTGTACTCTAGGCCCTCCTCTGGATGAGAGAGCTTCCTACTTTGTCTCTAAGGCTGAGCCCAATTACCCTGTGAAAAATGCTTATTTGAGCCACTTGTACCCATGATCTCATTCTTTCAGCGATGTTCTATATCTGACTACCAAAGGTTCAGGTTAAAACAAAGAAGGTTACTTCAGTTTTTTTTTTCACTTCAGCAGACCAGACAAATTTCCACATTGCTGCAGACAAAGTCTCAATCTGTACATCCATCTCCTGCTCCATTCTAAAAAAATCAAGGGTTTAAATTTACAATTCCCTTTTTTGTCCCACATTAAATGAAACCTGGATTATGCGTCCAACTGGAAAATAAATTGTTCCTTACTGATTTGAAACCAATATCTTAGATATCACCTTGATAGTTGTGAATAAGATGAGTAAGACTGAGACATCAGTTTGGATCTGCATTTGGCTCCATCTCAGATTGTTTTGAGGCAGTGTAGACTTGGTATCATCTAAAGGTGGCCAGAAGCCAAATAGACCCATAATCCTCTCTGTTAAATTCATTGAATTTATAAAATCAAAAAAGGCCAACTGCTGATACCTGATTACAATCTTCTGAGTGAAGTTGGCCACTGCTTCAACAAAAGTATGGACTGCAGCAAAAATACCTGCTTTCATGCCCCTTTTTTTGCGTTTTCTTCATATAGGTGCATGAACCTGAGGACACTGGAGGAAGATCTGAATCAAAGAAATAACAGCTGGTGTAGTGGGAGTCTTATTCACTGCAATTCACTGCAGTGTTGTGTAACAGTCAGATACACACAAAATGTTGCTTTATTCTTCCATCAAAGGCTCCTTGAGGGAATCTGAGCCGATCCCCAAGGAGCCGTCTCAGCCCCACCTCCTGCAGAAGGTCTGATGCAGGAGAGGAGATTTCTGTCACCTGTCAGGCCTGCAAGATCTTGCTTTCAAACAGATGTGCTGAATGACTTGGAAGTCAATGGGAAAAAAAGACAACTCTTTGTTGCGCTTTATTTTCCTGCTTTGTGCAAGCACTCCAAGGAGAAATAAAGCTTGTTTGGGTTAGGAACTGGATTAAAAGCCATGATAAACTATGACGGCCTGGAAACAAGCAAGTAAAAAGGACATTTACACAATCTGAGCACTCCAACAACAACACATGTTTTCATTTAATTTTGACTTAACCATCTTTAATCAAAATTTTAGGTGTTTTTAGAACCTTGGAAAAAAAACTTTGTAGATGACTTTGTGAGACTGACACTAGAGAAACAGCAGGTAGTGCTGTACACTGCTGCACCCTGCTGGCTTCGCTATGTGAACATACCATATCCTGTCACTGAGACTGTAAGCTACATGTAGTATGGGAGATTTCTAGGATCAAGGTCAGAGGCAACGAGACAAGTCTCTGTCAGTGTAATGGAAACAGTGTTCAAGTTGAGCACCTTTTATATTATGAACTTTACAGGGACCAGGGGGGGTTTAATGCTGAAGTCAAGTTTAGCTTACATGTCTATATGCAGTGCAGGAACAGGGATAAATGCCATAGTTGACAGTTTGACAAACAGAACATATTTTAGCTCCAAAGAGCTGTTAAACATAACCAACAGAAAATGTTTAAAGGATCATATGCTCAGCCCACTGTTGATTTTTTTCTCCTCTTTTTAGAAGTAAAACTTTGAAACACCTTCATCAGACGTGGAAACCTACTGATCATGGCTGCTTTTAGCGAATGCTAAAATGTCTTACCATGTCTAGACACATTAACGCTGAAAACTTTTGCAAAGTATTGTATGTATTTTGTCAGTCAGTCATTTTCTACCGCTTATTCCATAGTGGGTTGTGGGGGAGCTGGTTCCTATCTCCAGCAGTCTATATGTGAGAGGCAGGGTACACCCTGGACAGGGCAACACATAAACAACCACACACACACTCATACACCTAAGGGCAATTTAGAGTTACCAATTAACCTAACAGGCATGTCTTTGGACTGTGGGAGGAAGCCAGAGTACCAGGTGAGATCCCACACATGCACGGGGAGAACATGCAAACTCCATGGAGAAAGACCCCAGGCCGGGAATCGAACCTGCAGCAAGGCAACAGTGCTACCAACTACGCCACCGTGCAGCCCCGTACGTATTTCGTGTTATATGTAATTTATTTTTTTTCAATTTCACCTCTTTCATTTTTTTAGTTAGTTATTTGCTTTATTCGTTTCTTAAAAACAGAAAATAAATAGTCCCTTAGTCAAACTACAATCTGGTCGCTAACATTTGCATGGAAAAGAGATGTGAGGAAGAGGATAATTGGCGCATTTCTAGCATGCATAGCTCCGAAAGTATTTCGGTTCTCTCTTCTTTTTCTGCTTTAAGTATTGCAAAATTTTAATGACTGAACGGAAGTGAAGGTGCTGCTACACATTTTGAGATCCCATTGGAACACCTGAGCCAATAATCGCCTCTCTTGAGTGATTGATAATATGTGACGTTATGATACGTTATAAACAATATCAATATTTAAGTTGGTTTGAGAGGATGTTGTGCAAAATCAATCAAATTATAATCAAGATTACGACGTAATATGTTCGCAAACTTGAGGAACGCTCAGTGTTTGAGATGTGACTCTTAAACGTGCTTCAACTACCGGCCTCAGCACTGAAGATCCCGGACCCATGCAATAAATATTTTTGTTTCTTTCTCCACATTTTTATCTCTTCTTTTTTCATCAAAAATAAAAAGAAGAATCACTGAAGTACAGTTTTGGTTTGTACTGTATCTTTATTGTCTATATGTGCACTGATGGGCGGACCTACTGAAGCGTCATCTGCTCTGACGGTCCCCGTTCGTTTGAAGCCTTTACGTCATGACGTGAATAGAAATAGTCGAGAAGTCACTCTGACTTTGTGTTAACGGCAGACGGTGAGTAATAAAACAAGTTCTAGTCTGTTTTTTGGCTTAGAAGTTATTTATAGCTAATTTAATTTTAAAAACGCGATACTTTTATTTATAGTACTATATTTTTTTCATCTCAAGCTCTCATTTTACATTACAGTCATTTTACATTAAAAGTTTTATTTCTCCAAGAGTTATTTCTTGTTATAAATAACGGACAACGGGAACAGAATGCCACATTAGTATGAATAAAAGTCTGTTTGCTGTTCAGGATAAGTCATGGCTGTTCTGCTGAGGAAAGTGAGGCGCACCAACGCAGCAGCTGCCTCAGTGCTGGAACGTAAGTAGTGACTCTCCTTTGTGGAGGTGGCTGACCCATAATGCCAGACTGAACAAACTGTAGATCCAATTACACACATTTGGTTCCACATTCACAAGCACAGATAAATCTGTCCTTAGTCTCAAATACAGCCAAGAAATTATTAAATAAATGACTTTGTGGTTGTGTTATGCTTAATATCCTCTCTGATACTGGGACAGCTACATTGCATTGCAAAACTATTACTTTGGCGATGTTTTTTTCACATTACAACGACTAATTTCAATGCTTTTTATTGAGGTTTTCTCTAAAAGTTCAACAAAACATAGGGCATATTTGTGAAGAAGAGGGCAAATCCCACAAAGCTTTCAATAGTTTTAAAAATACAAATCTAAAAAGTTTGCCTTGCGTTTTATCTCGTACTCGTCGTCTTCCGCTTATCCGGGACTGGGTCGCGGGGGCAGCAGACTCAGCAGAGACGCCCAGATGTCCCTCTCCCATGACACCTCCTTTAGCTCCTCCGGGTGGAGCCCAAGGCGTTCCCAGGCCAGCCGAGAGACATAGTCCCTCCAGCGTGTCCTGGGCCTCCTCCTGGTGGGATGTGCCTGAACACCTCCCGAGGAAGGCGTCCAGGAGGCATCCGGTATAGATGCCCGAGCCACCTCAACTGGCTCCTCTCGATGTGGAGGAGCAGCGGCTCTACTCCGAGCCCCTCCCGGATGGCCGAGCTCCTCACCCTATCTCGTTCTTTCGGTCATGACCCAAAGTTCATGGCCATAGGTGAGGGTAGGAACGTAGACCGACCGGTAAATTGAGAGCTTCGCTTTTCGGCTCAGCTCTCTCTTCACCACAGCGGACCGGCACAGTGCCCCCATTACTGCGGCAGCCGCACCGATCCGTCTGTCTCCCACTCCATTTTTCCCTCACTCATGAACAAGACCGGGAGATACTTAAACTCCTCCACTTGAGGCAGGAACTCCTCTCCAACCTCAAGAGGACAAGCCACCCTTTTCCGGTCGAGTACCATGGCCTCGGACTTGGAGGAGCTGATCTTCATCCCAGCCGCTTCACACTCGGCTGCGAACCGCCACAGCGCATGCTGTAGGTCTTGGCTGGAGGGGGCCAGCAGGACCACGTTATCTGCAAAAAGAAGAGACGAAATCCACTGGTCCCCAAACCAGACCCCCTCCGGCCCTTGGCTGTGCGTAGAAATACCGTCCATAAAAGTTATGAACAGGACCAGTGACAAAGGGCAGATCCCCTCCTTGAACCGCCACCTCCCCTCCTTGAACCGCCACCTTAACGTGGTGGAGGGCTTTGAGTGCTAAAATGATCCTAGAGGCTATGTTGCCTGGGGCCTATATGCTCCTGGTAGGGTCTCCCATGGCAAACAGGCTCTAGGTGATAGGTCAGACAAAGAGCGGTTCAAGAATCCATCATGAGGACCAAAATATCGTGGCACGTGACGTCGCCCGGTACAGCGGAGCCGGGGTCCCACCCTGGAGCCAGGCCTGGGGTGGGACAGTCTCTGACTGTTGTCTCGGCCTACGGGCCGAGTGTTAGTGCGGAGTACCCGGCCTTCTTGGTGTCCCTGTCGGGGTTGCTGGATAGTGCCCCTCCCGGGGACTCCATTATTCTGCTGGGGGACTTCAACGCCCACGTGGGAAACGACAGTGAC
>JAHUTJ010019233.1:0-11105 GCA_036250325.1 Characodon lateralis | reverse complement strand
CTAAATCTCCTCTACCCTGCCCAAACTATTCCTAATAAAGAAATAAAAATAAAAGGTGGATTTTACTTGTTGAAGTCTTCCTTCTGGGGCAGCGAGTGAGAGAAAAAAAAAAAAGAGGTTGAAGAGTTCCACGCGTCCGCGGATACTCCAAGAATGTGGTCAATCTCTGTCTTTTGGCCTCCTTGGCAAAAAGGAAAAATATGATCTGACCGTCAGCAGTCGACTAGTACCAAACAAGGAGGGAAAGTTGCGTCTCCTTGAAACTCCGTGGTTTTAGGTTACGTGTTAAACTCACGTCTTCGATCGGCAAAGTGAAATTTCTGGCCTTCTCATTCCAGAAACCTCTTTCCTAAATTTTTCGTTGGCCAACGAAGGAGAATAAATGAAGAATCCACGTGGGACCTCCTCTTCTCCAGAGAGAGATGCTTCAGCTGTTGGTCCGGTATCCAACGTGAAAGCACTTCTTTCAAACGTTCGCCTTCCTATATTCCCTCCTGTGACATCAGACCTGGGACGGCCCCGTCATATCAGCCGCAGTGGCCGCTGGGTTTTGTAGGACAGACTATCCTGCGGTACAAAATGGCCGATGACGTTGGAAAGGCATAGTGGCATCCAGCAACGTGCAAATGGTCCAATATTCAGCAAACAAGTTGTCCAACACTTGGAACTCAATGTGTTACTGCTCAATTGAATGCTCCTGTTTAGGATGTTTTCCAAAACCTTTGCTTTTTGAGAAAAGCGCTCATTTTCTAATGATCAGTTAATCAAATCCAAATTGATGGAATCATGAATTCTGTTCACCAGAACAAAATAGGCAAAATTCTTTTTTTGGAGTGGCCTATTCAAGTCTAGAAGTTAAATCTGCTTGAGATACGGTCACAACATTTTAAATGGGACTTTCATGCTTAAAATGGATCATGTGTCCATGATTTAAAAGAGCTCTGCAAAGAGGAGTGGACCAACATTCTTCAATAGCGATACAAAGACTAATTTCCTTACTGCAAACACTGGATAACAGCAATTGCTGGAATTGCTGGCATTATCAGTTGCTTGGTTTTGTGGGCAGTTATTTTTGGTGGCTGTTGCTCGATGGGAAGAGTAGTTATCTTGCAGTCTAAAAGTTGTGGGTTTGATTCAGAGTTCCTTTCCTGTCATAGGTCAAGGTGCTCCTGGGCATGGTACTTAACCACAAATTGCCTACTCATCAGCACATTAATATGTGTAAATGTGACTGGGTGAATATGGTTTAAGTGTAAATCGCTTTAAGTGGTCAGTTTGACCAAATAGTGCAATATGAATTCAGCCTATTTACTTTTTTCACACAGCGCCAGGTTAGCTGCAGTTTTTGACTTTATAAAAAAATCCTACTTTAAAAAATGCTTTTTGTATTTGCTCATTTTATCTTTGTTTGATTTTAAAAGTTGTTTGTTAATCTGAAACACCTTAGTGAAACAAAAATGAGAAGTAAGTTTCATCATTGTAGACTATTATTACTATGCGTATTACTATACTTAACTTCTTCTATACCCAGTGGCAGCTTGTCCTAGCCTCACGTTTTTGTGAAAAAAATACCTTGAGCTCCTTTGTGACTGCACTGACCTTTTTTTGGTGAACTACTCAAAGGGAGAATAAAAATTAATAGTTTATATTCCTATGTTTTGACACAATCACTTTGATTGTTGTAAGAAATATGATTATTGATGAATTAATATTTACCAAAAATTATAATTTAAAATCACAATTTGAAAAAATGTATTTCTTAACCAAAAATCATTACTTACGAATCGAAATCAGAGATGTCTTCTGGTGAGGTATTTATGGCTCAAGGCCCTTGATAATTACAATTATTAAATTCTCAGTAATAATTGATAACTATTACTCGATGTAACTGTAACACATGGTCCAACATTGTCTTGAGATTGTTAAAGGTTGAGCTCCATTTTTTTGACATAGTTTGTTTCCAAGTAATTTTATACTATGTCTGAAATTGTCAGGTCTTAAAATTACAAAAGAAATTGAAGCATGCATTGAGTTTTATTATTCTTTCATTTCCACTTAGCAGTTCAAACATGTTTTTTTTTGTCAGAAATGGAAAAAATATGTTTAACAGATATGGCTTGCATAGAAAAGGATACATTGTCAGCGACCATGTAGTTTATGCATGTCACAGAGTTGTTGTGTGACATACATATACATGTTATGAAATCAGTATTTACGTTGTCTTTTGTTGTACCACATTTAATTTCTGAAGCTGTTGGTCTGGTGTAGTTTGTTTTTTTTTTTTGTTTTTTTTTTTTGTCATCAAGTATTAAAGTACTAAAAAATATCCACAAACAACTCAATATATGTCCATTTCCTCCAAGGACTCAGCTGCACATGCATAGATGAATGTTGTCTCTTCACAAACAAATCAATAAAACTCATTTCCTTCATGTCAATTGTTAATTAAATGGCAGTTTTCCTTCAATTAAAAACTGACTGAAGTCCAAAATATGGCATGTAATCATATTTTTCCTCAGCATTCCCCAGGGCTGTCGCACATATCCATAGATGATTGCTAATGTGAAATCGTTTTCTGATTCATATCTACAAATTGCTGCTGCTCTTGTGGTATTATCAAAACAAGGTAAGCTTTATCAGCCCCCCACCTGGTAAGTGATTTTAAAGTCTATGGGTTATACTACTAAGAGAGTAAGATTTGCTAGCACGCAAAAGGTTATTTAGAATTATCTAAAGGGTAGGCCAGAAAGTTATGCAGGAAACAAAGGTGACATTAGGTATATGAATTCAGAGGGTGAAATATTAAATATCCAACAGCAATTTTATTTTGTTCAAGGAAACCCTTTCTCATTTCTGTGACATTTAATTCTGTGGCATTAAATAAATTGCAACAGATCTGCCATTTAATTCATTTTTATAAAAAAATCAACTGTCTTAAGTGTAAACTCTTTAGCTTTTTAAAGAGGTTCGAACTACAAGATGGCCTGACAGAAGCATATATCCATCCAACTAAAATCTCTTATCTCTAAGCCAAAAAATAATGCATTTGTTTCTGGACTTGGTTGAGTCACCACAAGTGTTTTTGAAGATGCATGTAAGAAGAAGAAGGCGCAGGAGGGGGGTGGGGTGTGAAGTGATGCAAAAAATTACCATGCGGTGCAAAGGTCCTGCTCAGTGGGCCACAGCTCAAGTTAGACGTATAGCTTTGGCCGAATGTTTCTTGTAAAAATATATTAGGACATTGAAACTATCACACCACTTACTCTCTAAGATGTATAAAAGAATACATAACCTAAATAAGAAAAGCTTTCAGAATTCTCAGTATGCATTGTTTTCTGTATCATGTAGGGAAATGTGTACAGCCTGTCATTATCAGAGATAGGGCATGCATGGACATATATCTTCACTGTCATGTTTTCAGCCAAAAAAAAAAACAAACAAAAAAACAAACAAACAAAAAAAGCATCCAACTGTCAGACTGAGTAAATGCAGTTCTTAACTATCTACATTTTTTTATTCACAGTAGAACTTTTTTGTTGGTTCCAACACAGACCTGAAGCAGAGTCACCAAGAGAGATTGGTTTGGTTCTGCTTGAAATGCAACATGTGAACAATTTGTCTTGACCTTTATTTTTTTAAGATTGTGCATACAAATATTTTATTTATTAAAAATATTAAATGCATAAATTAAAAAGAACAGCCTGCATTTTAATTAGCAGTTACTCAAATGCTGCCCTTTTGTGTTGTTATGGGCAGCAGACGTTAAATGATTTCATACCTTTGTTACTAAACTTGAAAAAAAGTTGACAAAGCACAAGCAATCCTTTTATATTTTAATGGGCTTATGCAACAAAATGATAATGAAAACAGTCTCTCAAAATTCAGATCATCTTGCGTAGGATGGGATTCAAATAATTTAAAATAATTCAAAGATCAAAAGGTACATTGGCTTTTAACACAACAGGCAGTCAATCCTTAATTCACTTTTGAAACTAGCACTTTATTTGACCATCAGAATCTATTAAAGGCTTTAATTAAAAGCATTTAAAGTTACTTATTTTTTAGCCTCACACCAGATGAGCTGAGTAAAAGCATGCACATTATAGAAATCAATGCATTTTGCTATTATATAGTATGCAAAAGTACACTCTGCATTTAAGAAGTAGAAATGTTTCGTCACAAAAAAACTGCTCTGTTAATGTGTTTAATTTTAGTTTGCCAAAGTAGTTTTGATTGAATGGCTCAGATAAACAGCATATGGCTCAGCACATGGAAAGCATAATGTTTCAATTAATAATTTTCTAAGGCAATACAGTATATAAAATCAATGACATACTTGAATCTCTCTCTCCTTTCTTTCTATGTCTCTCTCTCACTGGATATCTTCTCTCTCAAAAAAAAATCTCTCACCCACTCACAGTTGCCCTGGGTCTGGGTGGGGTGAGTGGCTGTTCATCTCAAGCTTGGGTCATCTACAAAGGCCTGGGAGCTTGAGGGTCTTTGCCGTTCCTAGGACTGCACTGTTCTGGCAATCTCCGATGGTGGTCACTGCCAAGAGCTTGCCAATGACTACGGATACTAATGTTGTCTTCACCTGCTATGCTATCTCTAGCTCTTCCCTGAGCCCTTTGTATAGCCCTTGGTTCTCTTTGCTCTGGTGTTCAGGGCCTGCTCCTGCACTGCCATGATTAGTGCTTCTGTCCTGTCCTGCAGACCAGCCCTTTCTAGCCATTGGTAAGATTTGGTCAGCCACATCTTATGAAGGTTGTTTTGCTCTTATGATGGTTCCTACAGCTCCTTGTCTTTCCATTGTCTGAGACATTTACTGAGTACTTCATCCCTTTGGGCTATCTCCCTCATACATCCGTGGAGCTTGGATGCTTCATCTTGGATAGTGGCTTGGATGCTCACTAGTCTTCTACCTCTTTCTGTGCACTCAGTGTATAGCCCAGGGGTCTCCAACTCCAGTCTTTGAGAGCTACTATCCTGCAACTTTCAGATACATCCCTTCTCCAACACACCTGAATCAAATGGCTGAATTCCCTCTTCACCAGTCATTCAGCACCAGTGATTCAGATATGTTGATGAACCTAAAAGTTGCTGGATAGTAGCTCTGGATGACTGAAGTTGGAGACCCGAGTATAGCCTGTGGATTTGGGGTAAGTAGCTTTCTTATTTTAACATCTGTGGTCTGAATTTCCTCCTTTGGCCAATCTACTTTCCCAGCAGGTTATTTGATTTCTGACAAGGCAAAGCTGCTGATTGCCTGGATATTGTTCTTGTCATTATACTGACTTCTCAGAACTTGCCTTACTGCAGGTATTGGGCTGCTGCTACTTTCCTTGTTAACTTTGCCAATAGGACAGAGTAAACAGCCCTTCTGTAGATGTGTCATACACCAAGACACAAGCACTTTCAGTTTAAACTTAGTATTCAAATGTAAATGTAAACAACAACCCACAAAAAGAGTACATTTTTTGTATTTTCTGACATTACATCAGACCAGTGGTATTTATATGCTAGTAATTAAGTAAATAATGAGGTAGTAATTAAATGAAAACTAAAATTACAGTAATAACATAAGTTTAGAATAGATATTGGTGTGATCAAGGAAATTACACTGGCACTGTGAAACTAAACAAAATCCAGAGATGTCTAACGCATTTGGAAAGTGACTTTAAATATTTACCCATGTTCGTTGTGAGTACTTTAAAGATACCATCTTTTGCCACAGTTCAAATTCTCCTGACATAAATGCAGGTGACAAAGATACCATTTGCAAAGTTTGTGGAAATGTATGCAAAGGGTGGGATATTTGCCTTCCTTCTTTCTTAGGTAGCACAAACATGAGGGATTCAGATATACCACAGGGGAAAATATGACAAAAGAAGATAACATACAGTTGTGGCTTGAACACTCTATTAAACAGCAGGGCATGCAAATTAGGTTTTAAAGATGTGTTTTTCCTTAAAACATAAAGTCTATAACAGTGTTGAACCTAATCAAGTTTTGAAATGTTTTATGGACCTTTCACAAAATAAGCAATTAATATTTAAGTATTAGTTAAACATATAAAGAATAATACATTTCATTCTGGTCATTTGTAACTGTTTTAACTAGCTATCTTCATGTTGAACTCTTCTACCACTGGTAAAGTTTCATCTCATATATTCTCACATCAAAGACCTAAGATACCTATCACTCTCAATAAAAATGCCACTTTTTGTAAAGTATGCCTCTTGTGAGATAGTTCCTACTGATAGCAGATAGTCTCAGGCTTTTCATGCTGGCGGTGTAAAAAATCTTGATTGCTACATTTTTGAATGTTACATGCTGAATAAAAATTGATCTGCT
This sequence comes from Characodon lateralis, assembly GCA_036250325.1. Taxonomy (NCBI): domain Eukaryota; kingdom Metazoa; phylum Chordata; class Actinopteri; order Cyprinodontiformes; family Goodeidae; genus Characodon; species Characodon lateralis. The sequence continues at coordinate 4,751 of JAHUTJ010019233.1, read as the reverse complement.
GTTCTTAAGAAATCACCAAAAAACAAATAGACCTGTCATAACATTTGCTTGTTAGTGGTATGCACATAGATTAAAGTAGATGAGAGCTATAAGCACAGCCTTTTTTTAAAATCAGACCTGTTTCTGTGACGCATTAATTTATAATGGGAAACTATTATGCTATAGGGACCCCTCTGAGGTTATCTCACATCGTGTGTTTAGCCTCTCCTGCTCTGTGCAAATTCTCAGGGAAAGCTTTGAACATACAATATCCCTGCTAGATTTAGCACATACAAATAAAATTGTTATTATAAGAGATATAACAGTCTAGCAGTCAGAAGATATAAAATTAGTCACCCGTAAAGGTTTCCATTGTTTTTTTCCAGTTAAGGAAGGCATATGCATCTTTTATTCTAATTTCTCTTTATCCAAAATCTTTATTCTAGCTCCGATTTATTTCTTAATTGAGTTAAGTTGCTTTGTCGCTTTCATTACATTTTGTGTAATCATTATGCTTTGTGGTCCTTGCTGGCATTCTAGCAGCTGAATTCTGAAGTAGCTGTAATGGTGCTATAGTTCTTTTAGGAAGACAACAAAGCAGAGCAATACAATTCTACAAGGTACAAAATCAAGAATCAGTCTCTGCATTAGACTAGGAGAGAAACGGCTGCACTTTGGCAAAGTTCTTCAGATGATTAAATGCAGATTTAGTTTATAAAACCAAATCTGTGATTCAAATGTGATGTCAAGGTTTTTGACTTGATCTAAAGGGTTAATTCCTAGTGATTGAAGTTGCGCTGTAAGTTTCTTTTTCTGGATGTCTGTGTGGATATGTGAAATTTTACCTTGGTTCTGACTGAATTAAAGGAAAAATTCTGCCACCCATGACTTGATGTCCAAAAGAAGTGCAATAATGGGTCATTAGGAGACACAGCAATGTAAAGCTGTGGGTCATCAGTGTAAATATGAAAACAAATACCACGTCTGCTGATGACACTAACCAAACGGCTGCATAAAAATATTTGCACATTAAAGTCAAGTCTCATTTCTTTGAGGGGCAAGTCCAAGTCAAGTTTTAAGTTTTTTTAAAGACTAAAACTACCATAATCTCATCATATACATGACATCTAGGTCACCTCTAACTATGCATCAATGTAGGTAAGAATTTTAATATCTGTTTATTCCTTTTGTAGGTATAAGTTACAACATAATAAACGAAGCACAGGGCAGTAAATAACAAAATCACTTAAACTTCTGAATGAACAGAACAGTAAGTGCTTTTATTTTGGTATTTACAACTTTACAACCCCACCAACTTTATTGTAAGCACACCAGAAACAGAACAGGTCATGGTTGGGGCTGCACGATATCACTGACATACCCCTGTGCCTTTAGCTTAAAGCTAACAGACCCTTCATTTGATAACAATGTACATATAACTTGATCTGTTTAATATATTGCAATGTGCTACAGAATATAAACACAAAAAGGGATGGCCACACCATCACTGAATATAGATATGGCTAAACATGCTGCTAACGTTACAGAAGCCAAGTGTGCTGTTCATTCAGACAGATGGGGAACAGCAACAGGTCTGAAATGCTACATTTCCCTCCATGGCTCCAATAATGGTTTATCCAGCTAAGGCAAAATACAATATGACATTTTTACATATTGGTAAAATGAGATAATATTTAATTCTTTGAATTTCTGATGGTAAAAAATATGTCAAGCTTTTTCTTGGTTTTATAGTGTACATGAAACAGCACATAGGCCTATATGTAATTTACTATTTAAAATGCTGCATCAAAACATCAACTCAAATTTTATAGTTGCTGTCATATTTATTTTTTAATCTTAATTTTAGTTTTTTTTTTTTTACCTCCCTATCAGTTTAGGAGCCCCCTAAGCCCATCACTGGATACTGCCCCCACCATTGAACCCGGCCCCCACCAGCACCCAAGCCCCCCAGGCCCAGCCAGGACCCCAGCCCGAGGGCCACATGCCCCACAAACCCAAGCCCCCGAGCCCACCCCAGACCTACCCAGGAGCAGCATGGCCACCAGGCCAGTAACCTATGTCCATCGGCACAGCCCCCCCCCCCAAAAAAAACATCACATGCAGCCACCAGATTTCATTTGCTGTCATATTTAAAGAGATTCTAAGCTCTTTTTCTTTAATTTTTGAGATTAGTCTGGAGAAAAGAAAATCTTACTGCTTGAAATAGATGGTTGTACCATTTTAAGTGAAATAAAAACCACCAGCAACTGTCAAGCATTAAAAACAGTGTTGAGACTAACATGTCAATCATAAACATTTTGGAATTCAGGCAAATTAAATCTGAGAATGTGGCATCATCTGTGAGGATAAATGAATTCGCTAGAAGAGAAGGGAACCTATTTTCTTAACATAGACCCAGCAGCTCTATTGCTAGTTTTGTTAATACTAAATATATATAAATTGTAACAGAAAACCACTGCCATAAGCTTCAGACTTTCAATGAGAGAAGAGTTGTAAATGTGTGCACCCTCATGTAAAACTGGGGGTAAACTGAAGTAAACTGAACACTTTCTATGTGCATTCTTTTTATTAAAGGAATGTAATGTGATTGTTTCATTAAAATGATCTTGACAAGATGTTACCTTAAGCTAAGGAATATATTGCAAATATATTTCTATTTTCACACAACTATATTGTAACATTGTATGGATTTTCGTTTGTGTGTGTTGTTATACCCTCATACTAAATGAGAAGTCAACTGAACATGTTTTCAGACACTTTGTTAATGGTAGTGACTTTCTTGTCACATATTTCAGACTAGCAGGGCCTTAGCATTTTATCTAATTACATTTATCAGAGGACTAAAGGCCAGCACAGGCAGAAGAGACCCACACTAATTACATTAAAGCTGGAGAAAGATCGGCACCTGTGATGAAGAGATTTGACTACTCATGGCCTTACTGACATCAAGACCTTCCCAGTTGTTTATTAAATTGAGCTTTCATCCAAACACTAACAATTAAGACCTTGCCTTAGTTTCTGCCTTAGAGACCTTAAATTGTCTTCAGTGTTTCTCAGACATCTCAGGCAAGTAAAAAGGTAGAGATTAGGTAATAGAAAAATCGAATATATCTATAGCTGCTCATGTCAGTGAATATACATTCTCAGACACTAACAAATTACTATTGCAAACAGCAAAATTGACTTTGCTTCCATGCTGTTCCAATACCATCCCAGTATTCTCATCATCATGCAAAACCCTTTTTGTTTATTTCCTGCAACATTTCTTGGTCCACATTCCTGGCACAGTAAGCTGCAGGAGTACCATGATGCTCAATCACGTCCCAGGAAAGCAAATCCAGCATTGCTTTGTGGTAGTATTTTCCCCTGGAAGAGAGAGTGTTGCTTTCTCTACTGTACAAGGTTTTCAACATCACTCAAAATCCTCCGTTGACACAAAAAGGTGATTGTGAGAGTGAGTGTGTATTTTAGTCGCTGTCTTTGTCAGTGTTTGCTGAAGGGTTACAGACAGGAACTTCGTAGTTTGCAGCTGTCACAGTGAGATGTCAATATTTATGACATGTTGTTTGCTCTCTGGTGTAAATTCGCTCTCCTTCAGACATCTGCTTCAGATATTTTTACATTTACAAAGCATTATCAATTACTCCTGAATAAAAAACCTGGAGAGCTTTAATCAGCAAATTACAGGGTGACATTTATCAAATTTTTTATTTTGTGAATTTTGGATATGTGTTTTCCTGTTTTTAAATTCTTATAAGCATATACACATTTAAGACAGTTTTAGAGTGCAACACAAATATCTCTTTGAAGAGCTGGGGAAATATCGTTATTAAATATGTCTCTTTACTCTTTCCGCATTTCACATATATAGTTATTGCTCATTTGTAAATAGATTTGGCTATTTTGCAGCTTTTTGCATTATAAAGCAAAATTATGCTTAATACATCTTTAGGGATGGGTACCAAATTTGGTACTTTTATAGGTACCGACCGAATTCCGTCGTTACTGTTGAGTACCTATTCACGTAAATTCAAAAAGTACCATGTTTTGGTAACTAAACGCATCATTGTTACACTGAGAGTGTGGAAGAGTGGGCGATTTTCATGCCCGGACAGGAACACAGCATTGCAGGCACAAGAGTGTAAGAACATCAGTAGCTGCTGCTACAGTCAACAAACCAAGCGTGGCTGATAGAAAGCACTCAAAAGTATCGCTCCAATTTTCAAAATGCAATGCAGATTACGCTTGCTGCAATATTTGTGACGTGGAGTGCAAGGCCAGTGGCGGAAATAAATCTAATCTGAGGAAGCACCTGGTTTTTCTCATCAGCCTCACATCTACCGCTACAACTCCTGCATCTTCTTCATTAAAGTTTATGTGTTAGGTACCTGGCGGTAATGACACCAGATTACATCAATCGGAGGTCACCAAAGTTAGTGTTGCTTCGGTGTGTAAGTTTGCCAAAACAATGTCAGACTCCATAATTGTCTCTGGTCCCCTCCCCGATCTGACCAGTGACAACATGTTTAGCCGCATGCTGTCATTCAACCACTGGCTGTCTAGGTGGTGTCCAGAAAACAATGTGGGTTACATTGATAACTGGCGAACATTTAGGGGAAAACACGGTCTGATCCGGAGAGACGGCATCCATCCCACTTTGGATGGAGCAGCTCTTCTTTCTAGGAATCTGGCCGAATTTATTAGTTCTCCAAAACTCTGACAACCCAGGGTTCAGACCAGGAAGCAGGGTC
>JAHUTJ010019232.1:0-11112 GCA_036250325.1 Characodon lateralis | reverse complement strand
TCATTGGCTCTGTCCAGACCTCCATCGGTCTGATCATCCTTCTGCTTGAAGCCTGTGATCTTCATCCCTGTCCACACATCTCTGATATTGTTTTGCTGGAGCTTGCTCTCCAGCTTCTTCTTGTACAATTGAATCATACAGATTCCAAGTCAAGTGCATACATTCCAATTGATCCAAGTTATCAAACAATGTGGTCAAATTTAGTGTATATTTCAAGTTGGTTAAAAGGTTTTCTATCCAACGAAATCCAGCAGCGATGGACGAAGAAACATTGAATTTAGTCTCTCTAGGTGCTGCATAGATATCTTTATGTTCTGTTTGGGTCATATTTTTCAATGCGTTCAGTTTTCTTTATGATTTTTTAACTGTTACTTCACTGTATTTGCCACGGAACAGCTAAACAAGGTCATGGACTTCTGGCTAATCATTTTTGCAAATCCGCTATTTGTATTTCCAGCTGAATGTTCAGTTGTTGGGTGTATTAACCCACACAATTCATTAGACCGTCCTCCAGCATCAGGACCTCTCCGAAGTGTAAACTACACTCTTAGGTTACTTGGTATGGATGGAGAGGGTGTAAATACAGTAATAACACACCATTGCAATGCATTCATGTGAAGGTGGGGTTCTGCAGGTTCTTCATCATTCTCCTCTCATTCTGGGTCAGACTCTGGTTGAACAGTAAGGCTTGATGGACAACTTTTTGGTTGTTGACATCTTTAAATTAGTTTGGGAAAAATGTTTCTGCGCTGCTAGCTAATTGTATTTTTGTTATTAAATGACAAAAATGGCAGGGCAGGGTGGAGTGGAACGTTCTTTAATCTAGAGGGGCCCAGGTGTGAAGTGCCTCAGTAGCATTTAAAGGAGAAGGCACAAAAACCAGTTGCTCTCAGACGCACCTCAGAACCTGGTCAAAAGAAGGGCATGTGGAGCTACAATAACAAGGAATTCAGACCAAAACATTGCAGTTTCACTTTATATAGATAACTAAATAATTTGCAACAGAGAATGAAAATATCTTCAACACTGATGGTAAACAACCAAGCTGCTGTATTTCATGGCTGAATGCTCCTTGATTTTAAAAAAGCCTCAAACGATCATTAATTTTTAGTGGAACAGGCTTACTGGACACAAGATATTCTAGTTGTTGTAAATGTAAATTAGTATGTAAATTTGGCTTTCTATGAACAGATGTTCTCAAGTAATTTCACTGAACAAGACCCTCTGATGTGTGATCAACACTGAATTTCAGAGTCCTTTGAAACAAAACTGGATCCGTTTTGGGATTATCCAGCTTCCTATAGGGAGTTGAACCAGTTTACTTTCCGTCTACCCTGTTTCTACACTAGGCCTATATCTTAAAACAAACTTAAAGTACTGATGATTAACCTGATTGCAACTATTACAGTACAACATAATTATACAATATACATTACAGCGGAGTTTGCTGAGGACGGGAAACAAGATTTTTCCTTTAAAGTCTCATAAAACGCGATGTGTTTGTGTACTGAGAAACGAACGCAGTTTCGTCGGTCGTTAGGAAATAATTACTTACAGATTCTGATTGCTCTTCGTGCTGTTTCTCATTAGGAAAGCCTTGAAACCCGCAGCCTCTCTGTTGTATCTGTTTCTGAAAGCACCTTCCATCTTTCTGACCTTTACATGGAGGATCAAACTTTACAAAGAGCGACCAAACGACTCTCACAGCCACCAGCTAGTTACTATGGTTACTGCAACAGTGTCGTTGTTGTCAGGGTGACTGAACGCCACGCGTTTTCCATCAAACGCCACACAGTAGAGAAAACATGGCATGCCGTTTGGATGTTTATGCAATATTCTTAGCACATTGTATGCAAAGTTGTTCGCATCTACAGAGCATTATTTATACATTTTGCCACGGCCGCCGATGGTGCATTTCTCAATTAACTTAAACTATATAAGAATATAAAACTCTGAAAGCCGAACACGTGTATAAAGGAACTGCGGACCCACAGTTTAATCCAACCGTTTTCATTGTCGTGTTTGTTTTGTGTTTCTTTTATAGGGTATTTCTTAGAATTTACTGACGGGTTTAGTTTCCACACTGTTTTTACACTGATACCTTTTAAGCGTTGACATTTAAATGTCATAATGAATATTTACAAAAGTGACAATTGTCACTTTTATAAATATTCATTGTGACATTTTTTCAAATTATGTGTGAAAGAAACTATGTTACAAGAATAATAAAAACAAGCAATATGTGTTTATTACTGCATAACCTACAAGGAACATAACATATAAAAGACTATTTGCTGTCTAAATTGTTTGCCTTTGTTTGCAACAGAAATAGCATTAAGAAATGGTTCAAAATATCTGTAGAAGACAATAACGACTTTGGAGCTTTCAATTCAATTCAGTTTATTTATATAGCGCCAATTCACAACACATGTCGTCTCAAGGCACTTCAGCTTTAAATCTGCATTTGGGCAAAAGGTGCCCATCATGAGTAAATTAATGAAAAAGGATTTTATTTCACCCTGTTGTGATTATGAATATATTATTTAATATTAATACTTTAATATTTTATTAAATAATATTTCGGTCCATTAAGGGTTGTCCTGTGAATACCAGCCCAATAAGGCGGTGGTATTAGGACAAAATTGAAAGGGATGAGCCAAGCTCTGACATTATTGAACAGCAAAACTCTGCACATATATGGAATGANATACTTTAATATTTTATTAAATAATATTTTGGTCCGTTAAGGGTTGTCCTGTGAATACCAGCCCAATAAGGCGGTGGTATTAGGACAAAATTGAAAGGGATGAGCCAAGCTCTGACATTATTGAACATAAAAACTCTGCACATATATGGAATGAATTCACACAATTTCTTAAAATACAAGAATTTATTAACAAAAATAAGTCAATTCCAAGTCAAACATATTTCAATCAACAAACTTGTTACTATGCAAAAACAATCCAACTAAACTACCAAGCAGAATTAAAGAATAAGGAAGACTAATAGGCTATGTACAATATAAACAAGCTGATCAAAGATGGTTAAAACCATGACCAAAAGAGTGATGCAACATTACCATGCAATGTTATTTATGTTTGTGAACCAACGATCTTATCTTGAAGAATCTGGAAGTGAAGTTAAGTTAGTCTTGGAACTAACTTAACTAACTAATTGGCATACCTTTAGACAACCATTCACAATGCAAGATCAGACAAAACATTTTAATAAATTAAAATTTTAAAGAATGATTTGCTGAATAAAACCAATCTTCTGGATGACCAATTCTTAACTGTGTTTAATTAGCTGCCTTTATTTATAAAATAATATTTAAAAAAATATTATTTTGAATAAGAACCAAATTTTTGAGAAATGAGGCTTAATGGTGTTTCTTAGTTATCAAGTTTAGTAAAATAATATTTAGGGAAATATTATTTTACTAGATTGAAAACTAACAACCACCTCCCTGTATCCTGACCGATACACCATCTTGTTGACTGCTAAGACCTAAAAGAACTAGTTCTAACCTATTACTTCAGAACATTTGGTCCTTCGAGCCTGATGCAGTTCTCAAGATGGAGCCAGATGGAGTGATGCATCCTGATGTGAGACCTAAACGGCAGATACGCCAACCAAGCCGATTTGATGACTTTGAAGTTGACTATGCAGGTCATCCCTTTAGGGAAATGCTACACTGGGACACCCCACAGCCTCTTCCAAGACGCATGGGGGTTCAGCCTCAATACAGCAATACATTTCCCTTCTACAGTGATAGAGATGTGGCCTGCTATAACACTCCCCCTCCGTTGGAGAGAAGTCACCAAGATGTGAGTATATAGGGGTCCCAAACCAACAATTCCAAAGTTCATTCATCCAGATCCTTCTGAGTTTGCCAGGCTCCGAATGACTCTGGAGAACCTACTCCCCCCGATGCAACTGAGCTTTTCAAATATCAAATACTTCTTAGGTTCAATGAGGCTCGGCTTATTGCTGATGCTTACCTGAACTCACCACGGCCTTATACCGAGACCATGGCAGCCCTCCATGATAAATTTGGACAACCTCTGCAGCTTGCTTTAAGGAAAATTGCGAGTGCCCTAGATAGTCCAGAAATAAGGTGAGGTGATACAGTGGCCTTCCAAAGATTCTCTCTCCAGGTGTAGTCACTAGTAGGGCTATTACAAACACTAGGATTCGAAGGAGAAGGAGAAGTGGAACTGAACTGCGACTCCCACATTCCCCGGCTGATAAGCAAGCTCCCTCCAGAACAAAGAGCTGACTTTCATCGAGACCAGTTCAAGTAGCCTGGGGGCACCTACACCCTGTATGACTTATCTGAATGGCTTCGTCGTGAGTCATGGTGTCAAGGGTTTGATAGCCAGGCTGGTGGAAGAAGTTGTAGAGAGAACCAGTGTACAGGCTGATGCCTGTTCCACCAAACAGACTGTAACTGTTCTACATAATGTTAAGGGACCCTCAAAGCACCTTTCCCTGCCACCAAATGAGAGTCAAGCAGGAGGGAAGGCTAAGAGCAGAGCTTATTGTGCCTACTGTGAGAGCACAGAACATTATTTTAGTCAATGTGGTGATGTGGCTAAACGCTCCAAAACGGAAATAAAGGACTTGATTCAAGTCAACAAACGATGCTGGCGTTGTGCCCAAAATCATCTAGCTGCTCGGTGCACACTGAAAAACCCTGCAGCCTCTGCCAGGAAAAACACCTGGGTTCCACTACAAGATTGATGGAGCGTTCACAGCTGATCGTCTTAACTTAGCACATCATACATATCCTATTGATCAGCTACAAAGGAAGTATAAGTACCTGCAAGGGATCCCGGTGCTTGCCTTGCAGCAATCAAAGCCACTGCTCCTTATTGGTTCAGACCAGCCACATCTGATAACCCCCATAGAACCATTTCGGCTTGGCCCACCTGGTAGCCCAGCAGCTGTCCAAACCCGACTGGGATGGACCCTTCAGGGGCCAAGTCTGTTCATGGTGTGGCTAACTCAGCCTCCCTTATGCTTGTACATACCCTCCCAATCAGATGAGTTATTTAAGTATTTAGAGTGACTCTGGCAGGTGGATGTTTTACCTTTTAGATCTGAAAGAGAAGTGACTCGGTCAAAGCAGGATCAGCAGGCTGTATCTCTGCTTGAAGCTAAAACAGCTCGCATAATGGTAGATGGAGTCCTAAGGTATGCTACACCTCTCCTTCGCCATGCACATATGCCGCCATTGAACGCACCAAAGGAATCTGTCATGCCCATGCTTTGAAGCACCGAGAGACACCTTTTAAAAGGATCCCAGTCAGGCAGATGCCTACAGAGCAGAAATGCAGAAGCTGATTCAATCAGGAGCGGTAAAGGAAGTTACACACAAAACTTCAAAGGAGAGCTGGTACATCCCCCATCATCTCGTCAGTCATAATGGGAAGAATCACCTTGTTTTTAACTGCTCCCACAAATACCTGGTTCCCTGAACCAGTTTCTACTGCCTGGCCCTACTCTTGGAGCCCCCTTACTGAAAATGCTGGTCCGATTTCGTGAACATCCCATAGCTGTGAGTGGAGATATCAAAGGGATGTTCCATCATGTACTTCTTCTCACAGAAGATCGCCCCCTATTGAAGTTCCTTTGGCGGGATCTCAAGGTGGACGACCTCAAGCCCCTGCTGTGCAAAATTCACTTTACAGCGCCATGTTGTGGAACATACCCAGTCGGATGACAGCCTAAGATTTTCCATCGAAAGTGTTTCTATGTAGACAACTGCCTACATAGTGTTGCCTCACCAGGAGAAGCCAAAGCCCTTGTGGACCGACAGAGATTTGCTGAACTCGGCCGGCTTCGAGTTATGTCAGTGGGCTTGTAATGATCCAAGTGTTTTAAGCCATTTGCCTCCTGAAGCTAGATCACAAAGCCTGGATCTGTGATTGACAGAAGACAAATCCAACCCTTTGGAGACAATACTTGGCCTCAGCTGGAATTGGTATACGGACTCCTTGGGCTATAAGCACAGGCCCGTGTCTTATGAGATACCAACTCTTCAAAACATATATAGAGTTCTAGCCTCACAGTATGACCCTTTGGGATATCTGTCACCCTTCACTACTTGAGCAAAGCTCCTCCTCAGGCAGCTGTGGGATAAGAAGCATGGTTGGGATGAATCAAACCTCCCATCCACACTCTTTCAAGCTTGGTCTGATTGGGAGGGGGAGCTTCAGTTTCTACCTCACCTTACTCTCCCACGTGCTTACGCTCCCGCTAATGACAACCTAAAAGAGGCTACCTGTAAAGTACACATCTTTGCAGATGCATCTGAGAATGCTTATGGAGCAGTAGGTTATATGAGGACTGAAGAGTGTGCCGGTCAGTTTCACCTCACCTTCATCCTACCCCGCTCCCGTGTAGCCCCAAAACGCACCCTCTCTATTCCCGGCCTAGAGCTCTGTGGAGCTTTGGTGACAGCACAGCTGACCAGTATCCTGAAGAGAGAACTGACCTCAACAATAAAAAGGACAGTTCTATGGTCTGACTCGACAACTGTCCTCACCTGGTTGAGCTCGCAGTCCTGCCGCTATAAAGTCTTTGTAGGAGCTAGGATAGCTGAGATACAGGAGTTGACAGAAAACTGTACCTGGCACTACGTAAACTCCAAGAGTAATCCAGCAGATGGCCTAACGAGGTGAAAGATTCTGGCTGAACTGGAGGAATCAAACCGGTGGCCTTAATGGACCTAACTTTTTGCTCGACAGTCCCGACACAAGGCTAGAAAAGCCAAGCTCTGGGCCCTGTGATGACGAAGCTGAGCTCCAAAAGACTGTTTTCTGTGGAGCTATCACCTCCACACCTATCTGTCAGGATGGAATGGTGTACAAGACTTGGCAGGAGCTCTTGTATGTTACTGTTAAAGAACTTTGTGGGAAGGTGCCATCAACATCTCCGCCTAGTGCTGAAGAGTATCAGGCTGCTGAACAGGCCATCCTTCGGAGAGCTCAACAGGAGTCATTTCCAGAGGAGTGTAGATTGCTTGCAGAAGCAAAACCCATTTCATCCCAAAGCCACTTACTTACCCTGGCACCTGAACTGGATACCCCAACAGGCCTTATCAGAGTAGGAGGTCGTTTACGACGTCTAGAAGGTCTTGATGGGTCTACATTGCCTCCTATCGTCCTAGATCCTTCATACCCTTTCACACGCCTTCTCATCCAGAAGTATGACATCAATCTTCATCATCCAGGCCCTGAACGGGTGTTTGCGCAGCGAGATCTTACTGGATATTACGTGGAAGAGAAGCGATACGCAAATTCCAGCGAACCTGTTCTGAGTGCCAGAGTTGGAGGGCTCAGCCCTCAATTCCCAAGATGGCTGACCTACCTGCTGCAAGGCTTAGGCTATTTAAGCCAGCCTTTTACTGTTTCGAGCCCTTTATTGTGATGATAGGAAGACGGCATGAGAAATGTTGGGGAATCATTTTCAAATATCTGATAATAAGGGCAGTACACCTGGATCTTCTAAGTAGTCTGGATGCAGAGGCTTTCCTCATGGCCCTTAGGCGATTTATCGCCAGAAGAGGAAGACCTGCAGAGCTGTGGTCAGACTGTGGAACCAATTTTAAGGGAGGGGATAGAGAACTCAGAGAAGCTTTCACCAACATGTCAGAGACGTTGCAGGGACAGCTTTCCCACCAAAGGATCAAATTTTAGTTCAACCCCCCAGCAGCCCCACATTTTGGCAGTGTGGGAGAGGGAGATCTGTTCCGTTAAGTCAGCTCTCCGCACCTGTGTGGGTTCCCAACCTCTCCAGGAGCAAGTACTTCTTACAGTTCTGCTGGAAATAGAGTCAATCCTCAACTCAAAGCCCTTGGGGTGTGTTTCAACTGATGTGGAAGACGTGGACCCTATGACTCCTAATAGCCTTCTCATGGGGCGGCCTGATGGATCACTGCTCCAGGTGGTCTACCCAGAGATGGAAAACTTAAGTCGAAGACGTTGGCAGGACTCTCAGATTCTTGCTGATCAGTTCTGGTCAAGGTTCATCAGAGATTACTTTCCTAGCCTATAGGCAAGACAGAAATGGCCTTCAACCCCTCCTGAAATTTTGCAGAAGGCAGTTGTTATGGTTGTAGATCCACAGCTGCCCCGAGCCTTATGGCTAACAGGTCATGTGATCAAGATTCATCAAAGCAATGATGGATTTATCAGATCTGCTGATGTGAACATTAATGGACATGTCTACACCAGACCAGTTACTCGGTTGGTAGTTTTACCAACTGTACCATCTGACAGGAAAGATACTGGCACAGACAGCATATCGTCCCTTGCAACTAACTGCGAAGCCTTTTATGTTGAGCAAATGTGACACCACATTTGGGGGCGGCTGTACAAAAGGCTCGGACATTCTTTCTTTCTTGTAATATTGGTTTAACTACTATTAGGAAATGACGTAGGTATAAGTTCAGTGTGTTACGCTGCCAGACAAGAGAGAGATCTATTACTTCCAGTTGAATTTGTAGCATGTTCCTGTTTGCAGTCCTAAACACTGATGCGCCGAGTGTTAAGTTAATGACTGAATACTACTGGCAACACTGAGGTGAAATAAACCCGCAGCTAATCAAATTAAAGCCTCTTTGTCCTCCTCCTTGTATCCTGACACCATCTTGTTGACTGCTAAGACCTAAAAGAATTAGTCCTAATCTATTACTTCAGAACAACCTTTTTGAGTAAATGATCTTTAGTAGGCAAACACGTGTTCTTAGCTGTTAGCGGTTGGAGTTAACAAAAGAAGCTTATAGCTTATCATCCAAATCAAACACATACCTTTAAAATACCATTAATAAAAGGGTTAAAATGCATAAGCGTGTACGGCGTGTTATGGCCGATCTTCTGTGTTTAAAATCACCCTTTAAATAAAGTTTGTCTTAACTTTATCTTAAAAATTCAAACACAGAACACAAACTGAGCACATGTGCTGAGCAAATAATCTGCTAGCAGTAAGATGGCTGAGTTTCAACACAAACAAAACTAAACGTCATAAAACGAAAAATGTTTAGATTATTTCATTCTAAACTACTACTCTCTGCCCAAAACACAACCTCTTACACGAACCCTGCTGAGGAAAAGTTGTCCGGGGTGACGAAGTTGAAGAAAGCATCCACAGTGAACAAAGGGTTAACTTGCACCTAACCTCCGTAGCTGTAGGGTGGGGCAGCTTGCTCTGTCGGGTGGCCAAACTGCACGTTACTGCTGTAACCACGGTGATGCGGTCCTGGAAGTCTTTCCTTCAGTCAGGGAAAACTGCTCCACTCGGCATTGTAGAGACAGGGTCTCTGCTGGGAACTCTCTGGAATACAGTTTGGTTCTGTAGACCTGAGAGAGAAAAGTCCAGCAACGATGTACCTTAATTACCCCGTTCATGAATGAATACTGGATACACAAACACCAATTCATTCCTACTTAACTTAGTGCATTTGATCACGTAATCCTATGACGCTCTTGGATCTAGTTTGAAGAGTTATGTCTGTTTGCCAGCAAAGAGACATAAGCGTGCTGTGTCCCTCAGTCCAGTTCCACTGGGGACCTGCATGGAAGAGGTCAGTTTGTTGCAAAATCGGGATTTTTATACAGAAAGTGAGATCACGGGAAGTCCACTGTTACCCCGTTTCTGTCTGTGCTGGAAGTAGGTCAATACGATTTATTTTGAAAGGTCCAGAAAAGTTTGTACTGGCCTTTCATTTTGTAACCCATGGCTGTGGTCCCAACACTACCAGACCCTCTTGAAAAAGATTGTGGATCTCAACAAGGCTAACCAGTTTTCTAAAGATTACATGAGATCAATAATGATTAAGGAATCCTAAAATGTTCAAATGTCCCTTCATAACATTTTGCTGCATGAACAACGGTACAGTATTGAGAGTACCAGAACAAAAAGTGCAGTTTACATTCATTTCAATAAAAATTTTTTCTTCCTCTTGGTGGAAGACACACGTTTTCTCTCTCTCCCTACTTCCCTGCTGATCCCTGCTTCTGCTTTTTGACTGTGTTTTTCTCAGAGCCTCACTTTGCATATCCTCCAAACTTGTAAATTATTATTTGCTCAGCTGGTCTCTCAACATAATTGATCAAATGTTTTCAATGGGAAGACAGGGTAAAGGAGAACCCTCTTGTCAAGGCGGGACGTTCTCCTCTGGATACACAATGGATTCTTGGCAGCAGTGGAAGATTGTGTGGCTGACTACGATGTCGGTTGAGGATGTAGAAAATGTGTACATATTTGGATTTTTGATGACTGGATTTCTGCTTTCTGGAGTTGGTGGTTACCTGGCTTATCGAGTAATTCGCAAAATGTGGGCGGCTGTTCAAAGCATTCCAAAGCTGCCTGCGATGTTAGATGGAGTCTGTAGAGCGATCAACACTCAGACTGGAATATTAAGAGAGCAGAATCACAAGCTGGACACGATTCTTGAACAGAATCGCAGCCTGGCAGCGGTTGGACTCAGAGGTTAGATATAATCTTGGAGAAGTTGTATGCTTGAGATCTGCGGAAGGTACCAGAAATGTGGGTATTTGGATTCGCAATTGAGACATACCAGTGAAACTCTTAAGGTGGTTGGAAATTCACAACTGCCTGAACCACAACATTTATTGTTTTTCTAAATCTGGCTCCCAATGTGGCCTTGGCAACTTCTGCTAACTGGCTATCAACAAAATATATCCTGGATGTTATATAAACATGACGCCCTTCCCCAGGACTCCCCTACCAGCTGTGTGCTGATGGGACTTTGCGGCCGATTGATAAAACTTCCACCTCTCTTGTCAAGGACAATGGCGCTTCTAATTCAATTCAAGTCAGTTTATTTATATAGCGCCAATTCACAACACGTCTCAAGGCACTCCACAACAGTCAGGTACATACATTCCAATTAATCGTAACCATTGAACAGTGCAGTCAGAGTTAGCTTTTTATTCAAATTGGATAAAAAGTTTTTATATCTAAGGAAACCCAGCAGATTGCATCCAGTCAGTGACTTGCAGCATTCCCTCCTCCTGGATGAGCATGTAGAGACAGTGGACAGTCACTGGCGTTGACTTTGCAGCAATCCCTCATACTGAGCAT
>JAHUTJ010019231.1:0-11116 GCA_036250325.1 Characodon lateralis | reverse complement strand
TCTAACAGTCTATTCAGTAGGACTATCAGCTGTGTACTGTATCCACCTCCTGCACAACACAACTGATGGTCCCAACCCCATTTATAAGGCTTGAAATCCCATTTATTAAACCTGACAGGGCACACCTATGAAGTGAAAATCATTTCAAAGCAAAATGTTACCACTTTGGAGAACCTTGAATATAAGACATATTTTCAGTTGTTTCACACTTTTTTGTTCAGTATATAATTCCACATGTGTTAATTCATAGTTTTGATGCCTTCAGTGTGAAGCTACAATATTCATAGTCATGAAAATAAAGACAACTCTTTGAATTAGAACGTGTGTCCTAACTTTTGGTCTGTACTGTAACTGAATGCATTAAGTGTAAAGGTGATTTCTAAGATTAATGACCAGTTTACTATGGTGATAACTGTAGAGTGGACACTGGTTAAATACCTCTATGACCCCCAGTCAATGATCAGGCCATGTGTTGCTTTACAGTTTCTTTAAGAAGCAGATTCAGGTACCAGGTACGAGTGTTTATGGTCCTGCAAAACAGAATACACAAGTAAAACATTTGTGTAAAATTCATTGTAATCACAACCTTACATGAGTAGATTACCTAAAATATTACAGCCACAAGCTGACTAATTGGCCCAAAGGCCTTTATTTGTTGCCTGAACTATATCTGGTAACAAATGAAATATACTGTTTAATCATTACTCGAGTTGTTTGTTTCAATCACTTATGTGCAGATAAAGTTAGAAAAAGGCAAATAAATGAAATAAATGTCACCAACTCAATGTGAAAACTATCTTCATTAGTCATATATTCTATTAAGTAAAAGGAGCTAACAGAAAATGCCCAGAATGGGTGCAGCGCTGGTGGTGTAGAGGGTTAAGCATGCAACCCATATACAAAGGCCTTATTCCTTCACGCGGCTGTCGCAGCTGTCCCGGCGACGTTTGATGCATGTCTTCCCCTCTCTCTCTGTCCCCATTTTCTGTAAATGTGCTTTCAAAAAAACACTGTTAAATAAAGGCCACTAGTGCCACAAACATGTCCAGAACAACAAACATAATTAACTAATTATCCTTATAGAACAGTATACACAACTCACGAGTCTTATGGATGCACACACTTAAATATACTACATAAACTGTTTCTAATCTTGGCTTGTGATGATTCTCACACCATTTGTTTAAATCTGTACTTAACATTAGTCACAAACCTGCCATGCCCCTAGTGGCGAGCTCAAAAACTGCATCACAGTCCTGTGCCTTCAGAACATAGCTTTGCGTTGCCATAAAATGCAAAAGAAATGCGAAAAAAAAACATTCCAAGTCATAAAACCAAACATTTTATTTAGAATAGCATGCAACGTACCTCACAAGTAAACTTGAAAAAAATATAAATCTATAACATGACATACATTGCTTCGATTGCCATGGGTGCTAAACTTCTGCAAACATGTAAACAGTGGGTCTCTCACAGGTGGTATGCAGCTAGCTAGAGTAAACATGAGAGCTAAAATATCACATGTATGCAAGGTCTAAATATACAGTACTGTGCAAAAGTTTTAGGCAGTTGTGAAAAATGCTCTAAGCAAAGAATGCTATCACAAATGGAAGTGTTCATCATTTATTTTCATCAATCAACAAAATGCAGTGAAGGAACAAAAGTGAAATCTAAATCAAATCAATATTTGGTGCGACCAGGAACTTGGCTGGTCGGTTGTTCCAAACAACTTAGAGAACTAACCACAGATCTTCTGTGGATGTAGGTTTTCTCACATCCTTGTTTCATCGTGTAATCCCAGACACACTGGATGAGGTTCAGATCAGGGCTCTGTGGGGGCCATATCATCACCTTCAGTAAGTCGTGTTCTTCTTTAGAAGAACAAGAAGATAGTTCTTAATGACTTTGGCTGTATCTTTGGGTTTGCTTACTTAGCATTTTGTAAATTGACAAAAATCCATTTCAGATAGAATAGGCTAAACAAATTACTTCAACTCACCTGCTAGATCAGAACCTGCTGCAGCCCTCTGCAGTGCATGACTGAGCTCACCCTCCTTACCATGTTATACACATTACCAGGCCTTAAGCAACAGAGCAGTGGTTCATTACACTACAAGCAGAGCAAACTCTAATCATTGTTTGATGCTGCATTTACTGGTAATCGGGAAAGGCAGGTGCGTTCGCCGACACGTGAACGACTCAGCTTCAGTCATTAAACAACAGCTTATCACATCTCGGGGGACCACTGGAGTGGCTAATGTTATTCCAGGGGGGCCTAAAAAAGGAATAATACATGTCCCCAGCCATCTGCTAATGGTTTATTAAAACACCTTCAGATTACATTTCAGCATTCGGAGACACTGTCTTTCAAACAAGACATTGTCTTGAAACATTTACAAAGTTATCTTTGTAAAAGTTCTCAAAGTCCATCAGATTATGACACCTCTTATCCACAGCCCTCTACAAATTAGTCCACAAATATTCAGTCAGTTTTTGTTTAGGACTTCAGCTATGGCGTTCCGAAACTTTTGCTTTTCTTGTGTTTAAGTCATTAGTTTTTATGTGAATGTATGGCTGCACTTAGTGATGTTAACAAATAAAAGTCTTCTTTATCTTTACCCTTTTAGCAGACACCTATAGGACAAGACTGATTGATTTTTAGAACAATACCAACAATAACTGATCAAACCACATTTTCCTACTAGAATTAGGGAAATTTCAGCCTGGCCTGTATGTTTTCTTTACAACAAAACACACCTGTATTGCAACCCTTCTGCTTTGTAAACATATACAGAGAATACAGAAGATTATAAAGTGAAGGTTATATTTAAATGCCTACATATAAAGCAGTGAATGGTCAGGCATCAGTATATGTCATATCCTGTATCTAAAGATTTTAGTTTCTTATTCTATCTGTTCTGAGAATAACAATTTGTGTCACAACTTCAGTTCATTCTTGTGTTCTTTGTATTCTTAGATTTTCCTGTTAGATCTCTGTTAGACAATTTCCCAGGGTTATCCCTTTTCTGCTTCTATGCTTTCATCCTGCCAGTTTGCTTCCCTCCCATTTCTATTCATGCTCACTGACAATCTAGCTCATTCAGGCCACCAGTGCCTACTCATCGTGTTCATGCCACTCACCTGTTTCCCCTGCTATTGAAACTCCTGTTGGCCACTGTTTCTCCACTGGATTCTTCGGTTCTGTTTGTTTCCATTGCCTCATGTCCTTACCTCCTCATGCCATGTTGATATTCCTCAAGCCGTTTAGTACGTTTTTGGTTTTTTATTAAAATCCTTCATATCACCATGGTGCTCCTGCCTCCCTGTCTGAAACTAAGTCCTTCTCCAAAAACCACACTTCGGAAGTGAAAAGAAATTGATACCTGGTTTCCCAACAATTAGTGGTGTGCATATGTAAACAGTCCACTTTAGTCTGATACCCCTAAATCCAATATACCCAAATGCATTTAGAATCACCTAATTATCAATCAGAGTCCATGTGTGTGTAATTTAATCAGTTTGCATCCAGCTGTACTGTGAAGCCCTCAGAGGTTTGCTAGTGTACAATACAGAACAAAATGCATAATGAAGAACAAGGAACACACCAGACATGTCAGGGAAGCTGTGGAGAAGTTAAAAGCAGGGTTAGATTATGAAACGGTATTTCAAGCTTTCAGCATCTCACAGAAGACTATTCTATCCAAGGCACAACTGCAAACCTACCAAGACATGGCCCACCACCTACATTCATGTCTAGAGAGTTAATCACAAAAGCATAAGAGGTCTATGATAACTTAGTTTGTTCATTGTTTCTGTATTCAACATTTATTGGTGCTACTAAATATATAGGTTTAAAATTGGTTGTAATACTGATGGTCAATACCACACAATGATTTCACCTTATTCATGTTTTGTTTTACATTAATGTAAATAATAAAGTATGGTTAGGACATGATGTACACATTATTATTATTAGCACATTATTGTTGCAACAGTCAATTTGAATAACCTAACTAAAAATAACAACAAAGTTAAACAAAACAACTTAGTAATGATGCTAACTGACACATTGGGATCCTAATAATGTCACACAACTACTGCCTCCTTCACTTTTTTGCTAATGCTACTATTTACCATGCTGTCAATTTCTCTCTCCTCACTCTGTTTGCCTTCACTCGGTTTCTCTTCTTCCTCCACTTCATATTTCTGTCTGTTGCTGCAGAAGTCAAAGCTTCAGCAAATAAATGTTTAATTTCTTTCACGTTTGGCTGCATCTGCCCACCGGGCAAATGGCCAATTTTCCCAATTACTAGTCCAGCCATGACTGCACATCATCCTGTGAACACCATGGTGATGGCAGCATCATGCAAAAAAAAAAAATTACCTAATGACTTAACAATTTGAACATGTCTAACTAGGAACAGAAAAGAACATTATATAGATATCCTGCTTTAGTTTGACTGAAATCATTGTATGTATTTAAAATTTAAATCTTAATTAACATGTCATTTTAAAGCAACATCTACAATATAAGATAAAAAAAAAAAAAAAGCTGTAGTTAAAAAGAGCAGCTTAAAGCCATTGGGATTTAAATTATCCTCATGCCTTTTCAATTTTGTGTTTGGGCTGGCACAGTTTACTACTAATAATCCTCTTGCTGTCTCCAGCGTATTCCTATGACTGTTTCACCATCTTTTGAGTTCACACTATGGCACAATGAGCCCCCTCCACTTGGTTGAGCAGCTGATAGTCCATGTAAGAAAGATTTACAGATTTATTAGTAAGATTTTCATATGTCTGTGCCACTTTTAATAACCACTTAGCTTAAGGACATGTCCACTGTTGATGAGGTGTGGGGTGGAGGATGTCATTTAATTAAGACTTGGAAACACTATACCCTTTTTCTTCACTGATAATGTGGTGAGCAGACCAAGACAGCTGGCCATTCACAGAGGTTCACATTTGTATTATGAGCTGTTCGCCAAGCTGATAAGCTTAACAAAATACTATACTGCCTCGTCTTCTGACGGCTGTTATTGCTGTGACCGTTAATTTTGTTTTCAACAAAATGACCTGAGGTGGCCTCCCCCACTATCAGATTACAATATGAGTGAATAAACACAGAAATTCCCCTATTCAGTGGGTAAATTAGGATGAGCTTATCTTGTGGCTTAAAGCACATCCGCCAAGAGTCTGTTGGCCATTTTCAGTCAATTAGCAGCAAAAATCCCCTCATAGCTGAACAGAAAACAACCTGCAGCCTCCAGAGAAATATGCTACAACATAGCATAATAGGAACAGATTACACAACCTGTTATTTACTCCCTTTTTAATACAATGCTATTTGCAAACATCTGAACCCCTTAAGCAATGTTTGTTTCTGTATGAATCTTTTTATTTGAAAGAAAGGGTTTATGGTCAAAATGGATGAAATGTTTCATGTAACAAAAAAACTAAATAAAGAACAAATGGAAATAAAACTCATGCTTTGAACAAAGCATGTTTAGTGAGGCAGACAAAGTTAATACAGAAGAATATTTCAGAATATATAATGCAGAAAGCAGTGAGAGATCATAAGTCTGTGAAAAACAAGAAATCCAGCCAGCCAGCTTCAGCCTCACAAAGCCTTGGAGCAGCCCCCTGCTGGTAGTAGCAGATGAGCACATAAGACACAGCCCTAACAGCAGGGCAGTCAATGGCAAAGCCCATAGCCAAGCCACAAAATGCAACATAGCAATGGCCCAGATATGAGAAGTCACCAAGTCACATCAACCAAATTGAAGTTGTAGGTTCATTTACTGTAATTTACTGTTATTATTTGTGCTAAATGCATTCAACCATAGGATGAATGTTAGCCCATGTAGCATAGTGTCAATTTAGTAAAAGCGATTACTGAACATTTATACGCTGCTTGATTTAGTTTGTTCCATCTCTGTGCTAATTAAGATGGAGAGTATCTCCTTCCACTGAATAAAAAAAACTGCAGCCCATGTCAGCTGAATGAACAGTGAGTTGTTTTTGAAATTTATTTGGATGCTAACTAAGTGCAAAATTACTTTGACACAGCATAGAAGGAAATGATTTTTCTCATTGTAGCAAACAGTGTTAGGTATGAAGCATTGCACAATGGCCTTTGCCCCATGACACTAATTAAAACAAGAATCTGTTATGCAAGTGTTAGTTACTGCCTAGAGAATACACATCTTAACTGCTGTCTTGTTCCAGATATGTGACTTTTCATGCAAAGTTATAATTTAGTACAATGGATGGTGAAGAATGGATACACAGGAAACACAGAGAACTCAACCTGTAGTCTATTTGGTTCAGAATATTCATCAATAACTTGCGCTCTTTTTGAATTTTCACTGTGCTGGCAATGAAAATTCTATTCACTTTCCAAAATAACAAAGAGAAACATCACAAGCACATGTCCTACTGATATAGATCCAAGGATCCATATAAAAAAAACAAAAAAAACAAATCTGCTTGGAAATAACATTCTCCTGTTATTTAATTCAGTTACAATTCCGTTTATTTATATAGCGCCAATTCACAACACATGTTGTCTCAAGGCACTTCACAAAAGTCAGGTACATACATTCCAGTTAGTCCTAACCATTGAACAGTGCAGTCAGAGTTAGTTATTTATTCAAATTGGACAAAAAGTTTTTCTGTCTAAGGAAACCCAGCAGATTGCATCCAGTCAGTGACTTGCAGCATTCACTCCTCCTGGATGAGCATGTAGAGACAGTGGACAGTCACTGGCGTTGACTTTGCAGCAATCCCTCATACTGAGCATGCATGTAGCGACAGTGGAGAGGAAAAACTCCCTTTTAACAGGAAGAAACCTCTAGCAGAACCAGGCTCAGTGTGAGCGGCCACCTGCCACGACTGACAGGGGGTTTGAGAGAACAGAGCAGAGACACAAAGAAGCACTGATCCAGGAGTCCTTTCTATGGGAAGGAAAAGTAAATGTTAATGGATGTAGCTCCTTTAGTCGTTTCATCTAGAAAGAAAGAACAGATAAACTCTGAGCCAGTTTTCAAGATTTGCAGCCAGTTTGTAAATATTTAATAAACATTTCTGGCTTGAAGCAGGCTCAGTTATTAATATTGGTATTGATTGAAACCGTTATCAAGCCAGACACAAATAATACTAAATAATAACAGGGGCTGTTTTCATGAGATATTAGAAACTAAGTCTTCTTTCTGTCTTTAGAGGAACAGTCAACCTTAAAGTGCTTCGTGTAAACACAGTTTTTGTAAAGTTTTACATTCTCACATTTGCATTAGATAGTAATATAGGTAGGTCTGTGGTTGTTGTGTACTGTGTACTGTTTTGCAGTACAATGTTCTCATTGTATGCTGTTGGCAGGACTCATGTTTATGGACTTGAATCTCCCTTAAATCTGGAAAGTGAAGACTCCAGATTCAAGATTTGGCTCAGTCTTAAATCTCACCTGAAATCCATGGCTCTGACAAAAATGTGCATAATCCTCTTGCAAAAAGGTGCCTTTGATTTATTAACTAGCGTATAATTGTTTATAGTGATTTGTTTATCTTAATAGCAGCTTCTTAATAATGAACACATGGATATAATAACTGTATTAAATGCCTTTGGGTTATTATAGCAAAAGTAAAGCTTAAATCACTGCCAACATAATATTATGCTGTGTTCAGCTTGTGTTGTATTAAAAACACTTCTGCTGTATCAAAACAAAAATAATTCCCTCTTATATTAAAAAAAAGGATATTTAACATTCTTTCTTTCAGTAACAGCATTCCACATCTGCACTTTGCTCTTTATGTAGAAATTTAGAACATACCTTGAAACATTTTTGTCTTTAGATAATGGTTTTCAATACATTTTAACTCGTTTTCCCAACAGTAAGAAAAAAATGTAATAAAAAGGATTTGAGGGAAGAATAAACAAATATAAAAATGTTACATAAATTCCGGAATTCAACATTAGCAGGTGTACTTCTACCATTGTTCCTTAATATTTCTAATGAGGTCAATTTTATACATCACACAGGAAGGATAAGAGAACCTTTATTTCACTAATCTTAGGACTTGCAACTCGACAGGGACTTCGGAAAATTATTTGTTAACTCCTTTTGTTTTTTTCTTTTAAGACAAAGTTTCACTTTCAAGTAAAAAAAACTTCAACTTAAAACATCACTGAATGCTAAAGTTAAAGAAGTGTTCCATCATCTACAAAAGCATTTACTGATATGATCCTTGTGTTTTGGTTTTCATTTGTGTTTTGATCATTCTGAGTTGTTTCGAAAGGATGTTGCCCTATTGGATCATTCTTTTGTGTTCAGGTACTTAGTTTATTCTTGTATTCTGTCTTTTGTGCATCTGGATTTATTTCTGTTGGATCAGTGTTAGTCTTTTACCCTGTAGTTTGTACTTTCTTCGTCTCTAGTTCGTCTTCCTTTGTGTTAATTATTTATCTTCCCTCAGTCTGCCTGTTTGCTCTCCCCCACAGCTGCAACTAATATCCTTAAGAGCTCACCTGCATTCAATGTCATTGTCCACTCTCATCTCAGTACATGAGCTCACTGGTTTTCATTGTTCTTTGCTACTTCCTCTCATTACTCTGCCCATGCTCCATGTCCTATTTTTCTTATGGAAGTTCTTTAAGTTTTCTGTTTTAATTATTAAACCTCCACCATGCTCATTCCAGGTTTCTGTCTGCATTTTGGCCCTACTCTAAACATACAAAGCATGACATTCACATGAAATGTATGACACTGAATTGGTCTAGGCCAGTTAGTTCCATCTGTCACATTTGGCAATTTGTATCCAACTATATATTTCACTTACACAGTACTATATGACCTCCATTAAAAAAGATGTTACTACTGTGTTTGGGGTGTAAATTGTTTTTGTAGCCCTCACTGTTAACAGTAGTTACCCTTGCCACATCAATTTTCAATTAGCAAATTCAACTCCTTTTTAAACTTGAACAAAGAAGTAATTCAGCATTTTGTTTCATTCCTAAATCCAATTTCAAACTTCAGAGGTAAATGGCCAAAGCATATCTAACCACCAGCACTTATTTCTGGTTCACCTCATTCACTTTATATTGGTAATGTTTGAAAGGTTCTTCACACTACCTCTCTTTTAACTATTTATATACACCAGAGACCAATATGCTTGAATCCCGTATCATGTTCCTCATTATGCTTTTTTAGCTTTATATAATTGTTAATTTGTTTTAATTTACTTTGCAAATAGCACCAGAAATTCTTTTGAGTACCATTAAAGGGGAACCGAAAACTATGGGTTGTCAAATTGACCATTATCGATTCCATTATTACTTTTTTCTTTTTTTCTCCACAAATAATTCTGAGGATTGCCTACCGGCTCGCAACTTCCTCAGAGAACACAGCTTCAAAAAATATCGTAGCTATTTCTTTCAAGCCACACATTTAGGATTTATTTCCTAATCGTCAGGCATGACCCGTTTTATAGAATTTATTGTTATAAATCCAGAGATAATTTGCATTCCATGCGCAACATTCTTTCTGACCCTTGTTTCCTGCTGACCTCATAATGATTACACCACAGTGCTGAGATTAAGTATGCTATACATGCTACCTGTTTTTGCCAGCTGTAGAGCCCTGCATTCAGAACAAGTAATTATATTTTTGTCTCAGAAGACCAATGAATGTTTACTCCCCATGCTGCTGGAGTCCTTCAGGTGCCATTTGGCAGACACTAGGCAAGCTGTCAAATGCCCTTTATTCAGCAGCAGCTTCTATCTAGCAACTGTACCATAGGGGTATGATGGATGGAGTGCTGTGGAGAAAGCAGTCCACCTTTAAGGCTAAGCCATCTCTGAAAAGAAATGGACTCCTATCCATTGCTTGTTCATTTACACTCATAACAGTTTGCCTTACTCAAAGTATGATGAATTGTGGGTCAATCTGGATAACTTCTAACTCTGTTGCTCAGAATCTAAAGAATGATTTTGATTCTGATACAATTTAGTAGAGCTTTACACAGGTATTCTGTAACTAACACTAAAAATGCACTACAATAGTAGGCCCTACTGCCATTACCTGAATCTCTTCTAATAAGATTTGTTTTACTACAGCTTTTGCAGGAAAACCAATCAAATACCTTACTTCAATCAATATTGTTAATTTACCAAATCAAATCAAAAGAAGCTTATTAAAATAGCACATGCACCCCTTGCTAAGATTGCATGATGAAAAAATAAATCTATTTGAATGTGCTTGTGAGACTATAAAAATTGCTTTCTAACTGAAGTATCATGAAACTAAGACAAAACAATCCTTAAGAGATTTGACATAATTGCCAGATCATCCTGTGTTTTTAGGATGATGGCAGTCCATGTGTCGACTTATTTTTTGTTAAATACTTGAGACTTGAATTGGACTTGCAAAATATGACTTGTGAAAATGTCTGCTTCATGTATACGTTGATTTCATTTAGGTAGTTCAGTAGTGGGGGATAACTGCCTAACTTAACATGAAAATGGGCAAATCAAATCTTAATGTCAGTGACAAAACATTAAAAAAGAATTTTGTGTTTTTTAGTATTTCCTCTTAAAGTTTTAAATGGTCTAGCACCTCTCTATTTTGTGTGATTTCCTTAACATCCCTATTCTATTGACATCTCTCAGGTCTTCAAAACAGTTTATGTTTGATGTAGAGGTAATCAAGCTTCTCGTGGCTGACGTAAAAATGTGGAATGGTTTAGTTCTGCAAATCTGGACGACTCAGACCATAGGTCCGTTTTTTAAATCTAATCTCTTTTCTTTAGCCTACCATTGATAGAGTATGAGACCCTACGATTTGCAGAAAAAAATGCAGAGAAGAAATACATAAGTTGCATGGGAACTGAGTGGGACTAAATGGAAATATAGCTACAGTGGATCTACAGAGATTGGACAATGGAACCGAAACACCTGGTTTTAGACCACAATCATTTATTAGTATGGTGTAGGGTCTCCTTTTGCGGCCAATGCAGCGTCAATTCATCTTGGAAATGACATATACAAGTCCTGCACAGTGGTCAGAGGGATTTTAAGCCATTCTTCTTGCAGGATAGTGGCCAGGTCACTACGTGATACTGGTGGA
>JAHUTJ010019230.1:0-11124 GCA_036250325.1 Characodon lateralis | reverse complement strand
ACCATTCACCGTCTCATCAGGAGCATGCCCAGGCGTTGTAGGGAGGTCATACAGGCACGTGGAGGCCACACACAATACTGAGCCTCATTTTGACTTGTCTTAAGGACATTACATCAAAGTTGGATCAGCCTCCAAATTCAGGCCTCCATTGGCTAATAAATTTGATTTCCATTGATGATTTTTGTGTGATTTTGTTGTCAGCACATTCAAATTTGAATAAAAACAAAGTATTCAATGAGAATATTTCATTCATTCAGATCTAGGATGTGTTATTTGAGTGTTCCCTTTATTTTTTTAAGCAGTGTATTACAATTTTTACTCACTTTAGGAAATGCAAACTTATTTGGAAAAATCCTGCGAAGGTATTTGCAGCTAACTATTCATCTGTGTTTTATTGACATTTAGGACAAAAAAAATTACCTACATCAGTAAGAAATCTGTGATTGCCAGTAAATGAAATGGAGAAGACTTTTGTAAATTGTCACCATATAAATAAAACTGAATTGATTCTTACTTTTTACAATTCCTGCTCTAAAGGCTCCAAAGACTAAATTCCATAAACCAAATAAGTCAGGTAAGTTTGCATGAAATGACTCTCAGGTTAGTGCGCAAGATTTGTTATTAATATGGGGATTTGCACTTTTTTTCTGTAATAATAATATAAATGATATAAATAATTGTAGGAAATGATTATTTTTCCTTGCTGTGTTTAGGTTAGATATGTTGCAAGTCCACGCAAAAGCTCTTCTACATCTTGTTTCATCAAAGGCTTTAAAGAGCAAGAAAGATTTTCTGTTTTCTCGGTATGAAGAAACAAAGCAGAATCAAACCAAGTCTGCTCGATGCATAAAAGAGTGACTCTATAATAAAGATGCAAATGTCCTGCGGTATCATCATGTTATGTATGCTAATTACTTTGAAGATAATTATCGGATTCTCCCCTGAAGGAAAACATTTATTGCTTCATGCTCGAGGCAGAAACAGTTTTTCAGTACATGACTGTGGATCCATATTGAGATCTTTCTAATGAAAGGACATTTCTGAAATGAATTGTTGCTGATGTCGTGCATACTAAATGCATACTGTCCCCCAAAACTGATTTATTTCTGAGTTTGTAGCTCCAAACCTATTTTATGAAAAAGTTCTGCAGCCCAGCAACATGTAATTGCTGCAGAGACCCGAGTGCTCCCTCAGGTTAGAACCTCACCTTAACGGGCCTGAAACAGTCCCAATAACCAACTCAAGCTGGGCACAGTGCACACCAGCTGGGATTTGTTTCCATTAGGTTTGACCGGCCATTTCTCCTAACTTATATTTGAGACAGCCTGTTTGTCCTGTTGCATATTTCCTCGTGAAATAACCTGTAGCTTGAGCTAAATATAAAAGCTTGATGATAAGAGAGAACATCAGAGGGAGGACCTGCCCCTTCCAGAATTCATTAATTTTAACACATTTACCCGTAGGTTTCTTTGTCTTGCTAATTTCCCAATGTCCCTGTGCACAAAAAAGCCATGTTTGTGCCTCACAGGAAACTAGTTTCCTAAATCATAACGTGCGTGCAGGAAGAGTCTCTCGGGATGTGTTTTGCAATTGTACTGAATCTCCCGAGGATCCGATCTGCTTATGTAGAGGCTTCCTGTAGGAAGTGCACTGATGCAAATGTCTCAGCCAAACTGATGCTTCTTAGTGATTTAATGCAATTATAGTTTACATTTTACATTTGTTTTAGAACATTTGTGGAGAGACAGAAAGAATGAGGTGTAACAAATGTAAAAAGCTGAGCTTTGGTCACAGAAATGTTGCATTTCCCAAAGGGATCATTCATGTAAATGTTAATTAATGGTGTGTGCCAGCACAGCAGAGAAACATTAGTTTAACAGCATAGCAACAATGTTGTCTGTTAACTAAGTGTGACTTTTTGCAATCAGATGATAATTTAAATTGTGAAAGTGAGGGCAACCTTCAGAGCAAGGTTCATCACAAGCTGTACATATCAGTCATAAGCACAGTTCTTCCTTTCTTTCCTACTGTCTAAACTGAAAATACCACCAGTCCTTTAATTGTCTGGCTAGTTGTGAGCTTGCTATTGAGAGTTTCAAGTATCAAAATCCAATAACTAACTCATCCCACAGGTTTTCTACAGGATTTAGCTGTGATGACTGAGATGGTCATGGAAGAAGGTTGATTTTGTGTCTGGTGAAACATTTCTGTGTTAATTTGGCTAGATGTTTAGGATAAATATCTTGATCAAAGGCACTTTTCTGTTTTTTTTTGGCAGAGCTCAAGAGATTCTGATTTAAAATGTCTTGACATTTCAAAGAGATCATGTAGCCATGCGCTTTTAGGTTTCCCATTACATTACAAACAGGCCCACAGCGTCATAGATCCTCCACCATACTTACCATTGTACATGACATACTTTCCCTACGGAAAAACTTTTGTTTCACACCATAACGATCTGGAGCTTTTGTTGCTGAAAAACTCAATCTTAGTCTTAAGTGCATCATGACAAGATAAACTTGGGTCCTCATCCAGCCTTATTCATCACAGCTCCAGTTGTTTAAACATTTTAATTATTAATTGGACTTTGCATAAAGGGTTTGGCCGGTAGCTATTTCCTTGTTGTAAATTATTGACTTATGAAGATCAACACACATCTGCCTTATTTGACAATTGATTGTAATGTAAATGAGATTTCTTTGTCTTTACTGCATAAATATACTCCTCTGAGGTGCCAATAATGATGGTGTGCGCTGTATATATTCAGAGTCAGAAGAAACCTGGATTCGTCTACTGAATAACTGTTGTTTTGGTCTTTTGCCGTGTAATTTGTTCTGGTTCTGCAGGGCAATGTTTGAGTTTTTCCATCTGTAATGAACGTTCCTATGACTGCACATTGTGGGTCCACAACTATGACAGCTTTCAAATGTAAAATCCACACTTGCAATCAATTTCAGACATGACGGATGAAGAAATAACAAAGAAACGCTTCCATCTGAGCATGAAACAGCTTTTAAATCCACTGATTACATCGGAAAAATGGGCAACTACACATTAAAGAACTGTTACCTTCCCTTTCAAACTGATCTTAATACACTCAAATCAAAGCTGAGAGTTTTATATTGGAGCATGAATACAGAATTTCAATGAGTTTTGTTCCAAGTTGGGCCTCATTCATCCACATTAAGTCGAAGGAGTAAGGTTGCAGCCAACCTCCTGAGACATGATACTTTTTTCTGTTCTGGATGTCATCACTCATCTTAACCACCAGTTCTGCTGTGTTTTCTGGAGACTAAGAAAAATTAGTCCTGCCAGTAATGTGAATTTAATTACATCTTGTGAAATTTAGGAGTTTTCCCCAGTTTGAGCGCTGTCTGAATTTACTGTCACTTTAAATGCCTCTGAGGACTCATTCTGAATCCTGACCTCTCCCTTTGCCTTGTTAATTAAGTTGGAGCCAGAAAATTCAAAACATTGGGAAAACAAGATGGACCACAGCTGTCAGTCAAGGAGATGATTAATTTTCAGTCAAACCAGAAACATGGAAGAAATTAAGTTCTAGTTTTCAAGGCAGGGTCAGGAAAGTTCATTATTTGTATCTGTTAAGTTGGAATCATTTCAAGCAAGAGCAGTAAGAGAATTACAAATTACTTTAAGACATTTATTTGTTTTAAAGAATAAAATAAATGTTATTAAGTTGTTCAAATAGGAAGAGCTGGTGCTCATGTTTGGTATGGTTCACATTAGGAGTTCCACACCTGGTTAGATTCAAGCAACATAAGCTCTCTGTGTAAAGAAAATTAAAATAGTGGTTTTTATTTCCCTGTTTATGTAAACTAATTGTGTCATGTGTTCTCTAACCAGAACCAAAAGAGAAACTGGCTCATGAACAGAAAGTTTAATTGCTGTGAGCAGATTCTGATTAGACAAGTGGATTGGATAGTTTGTAGCCAAGGAGCAGACACAGTCAAAGGTTTTCTGTTACTTCAGTGTTTTCTGTTGTTGCTCATGTGAAAGGATTAAAGCAGCACTTCTTTACATACAGACACTGATCCAGATCCAAAGTCAATCTGCGCTTAGTCTATGCTTTATTTTTAGGGCCCACTCAGTTCTGTCACAGTATGTGGTTGGTTGGGACCAGGATACAGACAGATGCGTGGAAGCCACATAATTATGAATCTTCTTTAATAAAAATAAACAAATTACTTACACAAGAGCACGGAGCAGGAGACACAGGAAGATAACAGGAGGAACCAATGGGGAACAAGGAGAACCGGTATGTAAATATACAGAGGGAAGTGCAAAGTAAAACCAATGGGAAGGGAGGCAGGTAATCAGATGATAAATGACAGGTGTGATGACCAGGTGTAGGGAACTGAGGGAATAGAGGTTACTATGGTTACTGGTGCAGGGAATACAGAGACATGAGGAGAAACTAGTCTGGTGACAATAATAAGGGAAACTATATACAAGGATCAAATACAAAACTAACTGGGAGGAGCAGTGACACGAGAACCTAAGTAAACTACTAAACCATAAAGAACCAAAAACACCTAACAGCTAGAGTAAACAAAAACCAAAATGGCAGAACCTGACAAGTTCCCATCCACATCTGTGAGGGAGAGACCAGATCACAGCTTAACACACTGGCGCAACATCAGTCATTAATATTACAACATTCCAAGCTAAGTGTTTATAAAGCAGCAAAACAACTTTCTATAAATTGTAAAGGTGTGAGTTGCTGAAGACTTTCTGTAGCCATATGTACTGAGTCAAATGGTTCTTTAGAAATAAATCATATATATGTGTGTGTTTTAGGTGAAGTATCGTAAAAACATTGTAACTGCGTTGTCAAAACCCAAATAATCCGGTATTCCGAGTTGCTGCAGTTCAACCTCATCAAGAAGTAGTTCTTAAAAAGTTCACATCCGTAAAGTTGATTTGATTCCTGTTCATAGTTCATCACCTAAATCACCTAAACTGTCCAACATGAATTACTTTACAGTAATTTACCTCGAAATAAAATGAAATGAAGTTTTTAATTATATAATAATGTGTCAATTAGCACATTGATTATGTCATTACCTAGCATTTGCAACAACACAATCACACCCCTACCAAAACATGCCCTGAGTCAAACTTATGGTAACTTTGAGCAAAATGGTCATTTTTGCTATATTATAAAATTCCTAGAAGCATTGTACTGTGAAATAATGATGAAACAAGACATAACAGGGATAATGAAAACAGTTTCTCTGTGAAACCCACATGTTTGACAAGATAGAGATGGCAAAGAGGTGTTTTTTAATTATAGAAGGCAACTTCCTTCAACAACATCATGGCGTGTTTTCTATCTCAGACCATTCTGCACTGGGCCCAGTAACCAACACAACAACAACAAAATTTTAATGGCATTCCTAACTAACATCTCAGCAGAAATGAATTCACTGTCTCGGGGTTTGCAATTAAAGAGAAATCAGTTCATAGACACTTCTGCCTATACTTCAAAATGTTAAGACAAGTTCTATATTGTGCAAAGTTATGCTGCATGAGACAGCTTTATTTGGCTGAAGCTGCCCACAGAAGCATTGCAAGTTTTCAAACATTGCCCACACCTTTTTGGTGCGTCAGCTTCTCTACTGCTGGCTGCTTTGCAGGCCTCGACCAGGGGTGTCCAAGTCCAGTCTTCAGGAGTCACTGTCCTGTAACTTTAAGATGCAACCCCCAGCATGCTCTGCAGAGACCTGGTATCCATCCATTCATTTGATTCAGAAGTGTTGGAGAAGAGATGCATCTAAACGTTGCAGGATAGTGCTGGACTTGGGCACCCCTGTTGTACTCATTCACATTCGGATGAAAATTAATAATTTGAGCTGGTGTATGCAAGTCGTATTTGGAGAAATTTGCATTCTATTGCATTGTATTTAGAGGTTTTACTGTACACATTGTGTGTGCGTGCGTGTGCATGTGCGTGTGTGTGTGTGTGTGTGAACAAAGGACACAGACACATGACAAGCCCACATTTTTATATGCAAACAGAGTAAGGTTAAACAAATGGAGAAACAAAGAATTAGAAGACAATACAACTGAAGCACAAAGTATGATGTATGTTTATATTTCATACACAGATCACCTGCTTATCTAAAACTGGGCCCATATAGTTTAAAACAGGTTTAGTCTCCAGCTGATCTAGCCCTGGAGATTGAGCTAAAGTGCTCCAAAGTAGCTGGGTGTCAACTCTGTAAATCAGTTCAGGGTTGCTGACTCTGGATATGTCTTCATATTAAACTGGTCAAGCTGTAATACGAAGACCACAATAAAGAGACTGGAACAAACTGGCCATTAAACACAACAGTGAATGCTTGTCAAATTATTAAAGCATGAAAATATCAAATAACATTTTGTCCTTGTAAACTTTATTGTATTAAGCACTGCATGGCTCACTTTTTGGGCCTCAGAGAAGGTTTTAATCTTAATCTCTGTACAAAAATAAAAAAAGTCATTTGCAGAGACAAAAAACATTCAGTCCAGCAGGCGGAGAGTTTGCAGTTTTATTTACTTCCATCCAAACTCTATAATAATGGTTGGTTCATCATTTCAAACAGCTTCTTATTAGTGATGTCTCCATGAACATAAATAACAGACACGATATGTAGCAGTTTCTAGCCTGTGAGGCACTCTATGCTCATGACCAATGAGGACGATATCAGAGGGATTTTCTGCTTAAAGTAAAATGTAACGGTGTGAGTCTCAGACACATGAACAGGGTAAAATGTTAAAAAGAATGGTAAAAATTAACTTTTGTAAGGTCAAACCTTAAGATGAATCACCTACTAAAACAACAGATTATCATATAGATTCTTGTTCTGCCACTAATTGTTGAATAAAGGCCGATTTAATCTGCAACGACATCCACTGTTTAAAACAGGAATTGAAGGAACAAAATGTTTACCTAAAGCTTGAGATTTTAATTAAAATGTGATTCAAGGGCCCGGCGCTGATGTTGTAAGGGTTAAGTGCACGACCATATACAGAGGCTACAGTCCTCGAAGCGTCTGTCCCGGGTTCAAGTCCCGGACCCGGTGACATTTGCCGAATGTCTCCCCCTCTCTCTACCCCTCTTTCCTGTCTACCTACTGTCAAAAATAAAAGGCCACTAGTGCTGAAAAAATATCAAAAAAAAAATTATAATAATAAAATGTACTTCAATTCAAACGGGCAGAGAGGTGGAGCTTTCTTGGTCATAAGCTCTATTTTGGAAAGCTAACCTGTTGATTTTCTTCCAGCTAGTTGCAGAGCTCACCAGTGAAAATGTTATTCGTTGCTAGGGGGAATGCAAATATTTTTTAACTATTGTTGTTCTTAAAATATCTAAAAATTCAAAGATTAAAACTCTTCTTCTTGATTACAACATATAGAACAACCATGGCCTACCTCATATCACAAATTCCTTATTCACAATTACGACATATGTTAGAAACCAAAGCTCTAATATTAGCACAGGATGAAAATCTTTAAGTAATCAGGCTCGTCTCCAGCGGAAAAAACTGGCACCTTTGGTCCTTTAGGTAGAAATTCTGTTTTCAGCCGAGGCTTAAAACACTCCTTTTTGATAAAGTTTATAGTTAAAGAGGCTTAGGCTATCCTGGGCTGTCTCTGTAGTTTTGCCACTATATGCTCACATGGCTGAAAGATCCTGATGGATTTCCTCACTACTTTCTCTTACTATTTTCCTTAATTTATTATTTGCAGTTATTGCTGCCATTAACCCTCTCTTCTCTCTTTGTTTCTTATGTGTAGAATTCCCTTCTATCACAGTGCATCTTTGTTTAGCTGTGTCTCTTTCCTGGGCAGAACCTTTGAAAGTATTGGTGTTATATGTGTGTTTACTTGAATTTTGTTCCTATTAGAAAACACTCCTGGCCCAGTGTTTCTGGATCCATTTGACTCCCTTTCCTGGATGTAGCCATTCGCAGAGCTATTGCTGCCATTAAGCTTTGTGTATTCTTTATTATTCTTTTCAGTGGAATGTATTCCTTGTCCAGTGCTTCTGTTTAGCTAAGTCTTTTCCATGGATTGAGCCATTGGCTGAGCTATTGCTGTCAGTAACGTTTGAGGACAATCCTTGTGTTTTGTTTTCCATAGAAACTATTCCTGAAGCAGTGTTTCTGTGTTAAGCTGTGTCTGTTTCCTGCGTAGCTATAAATGTAGCTAATGCTGCCATTACAAAGTGTATTATTCTTGTTTTTGATTTACATGGAAAGTACTCCTGACCCCGTACTGCTACTTTAAGCTGTGTCTCTTTTTTGGGTTAAACCATTTGTGGATATATTATCAATAATATTAGTATTTCCTTTGTTTTTTCCCAAAGAAAGTACCCCTGCCCCAGTGGTTCCATATGTCTTTTTTTCTGAATGGAGTAATTGCAGGAGCTATTGTTTCCATAAATTTTTGCATACTGTCTTTTTTTTTAATTTCTACCTGCTTCAGTGCATCTGTGTTTAGCTTTGTCTTTTTCCTTGACAGAGCTGTTGCTGTCACTAACCCGCTGGTACTGTCTGTTTTTATTCCCAATAGAAAGTATTCCTTGTCCAGTGCTTCTTGGTTTTTCTGTGTCACTGTCCTGGATTTCTATTGATGGAGTTATTGCTGCCATGAACTTTACTGTTCACAGTTTTTCTCTCCCATAGGTGCCACTGCTTGTTCAGTGCATCTGTGTTTCTTCTGTGACTTCTTCTATCCTCTCCAATCCCATCTAGTCATGGCAAAAAAAAAAACTCAGTCAGCTTGACGGTTGCCGAGGACTTTTCCTATTAAAAGGGAATGTTTCTTTCAATTGTCTCCGATCACTTACTCAGAATGAGGAATTGCTGCAAAGTTTAAGACATGAAGTAATTGCTTGGACTTCTGTAGACTAGTTTTTACCAGTTTGCATTTTATGGTCAATTGATTGTGAAAATTCTGTTAATCTTAACATTATTAAGACCACATTTGATCGTGTTTATTTGGATATGAATTGAGCCCGTTCGTAATGTGCTTTCAAATAACTTGTGTTGTGATCTGGAGCTGTACAAAACAACTGAATTGAAAAATGCAACTTGCAATGTTTTCCTTTCTCTCTCTGTTTATAATAAAAAGAACCAAGCAGCGTGTAAGACCACATTCATTTGGAGCTTTTTAAGGGCCTCTGTTGAAGCTTGGGGCCTCCAGGACTGGTAACCCATTTAAGTCCACTTACAGAGACGACTATGCCATAGCAAAGTCAGAGCCCATTGATTAATGGCATTATTAAACAGTTTAGAGAGGTTGTGGTTTTTTTGTTGTTGGTGCTAATAGAGGCTGATTTGTGAGGTGAAACAATAAACTGAAATGAAGCGAAGCACGTCTGTGCACGTGGGAGGGAAGGGGTTTAAAAGTGTGTAGCTTTACTTTAGGAATATGTGCACAAATAAAGGACAATGTCTGAGTTTCCTGAATGTTTTCTTCTACATTAGAATCTTACCTGTTGGGGGAAAAAAATGACAAAAAAGTGTATTTGAATGGGTCTGTTTGCGAGACACGCAGAGGTCAGACTGGGGACAGGTGGAAATAAGCCAATAAGCCTGAATCTCATTTCCTGTGAGCCAGAGAGGTGAAAGAGTGAAAGTTCGATGGAAAGAAAAACGGGAGGGAGGGAGGAGTGGGAATAAAAGATAAAAGAGGGAAGGTAGAATGTCATTGATCCAGTTCTGCATGTGAAAGAAGGCTGAACAAAAACAAAGAGCTGCCAAAAAAAGAGGAGAAGGTGAAAAGAGGAGTGATATAAAAATGCGAAGATAAAGGAGATTAGAGAGGGAGGGGATGTGGAAGAGAAACATGTTGAGCGGAAAGGAAACAAGATGAAAATGTGAGGAAAGAAGAGAACAGGGTAAGACAGGAGAAGAAAGAGGAGGAGAAGACATGGGTAGAAAAGTGATGAGAGTGGAGACAGAAAAAGCAAAAAGAAACAAGAAGGAACAATAAAAGTAGATTTAAAAAACAGAAGAGGATAAATGTGAAATAAAGGTGAGAAGACTGGAAGGAATGGAGAGAAAAAGCTTGGGGCAAAGGACTAAATAGCAGAATAATCAAGGAAACAAAGAAAAGAGCCATGGGTTTACAACTGGCAGGAAATAAAAAAGAAAGAAAACTTAAGGTGGTTTGAATAGAAAAGGAAATGAAGAGGAAAGAGGAAGAGTGAAATGAGAAAAAAAAAAAAAAAAGAATAGAAAGAAAATAGGAGGAAATGAGGAGGAAAATGAGAGACAAAACATAAAGGGAAATGCAAAGAAAATGGGAAAGAAACAGAAATTGCAATGACAACTGGATAGGAGTTGAAAGGAGAGGAAATGAATCAATATGAAGGGAAAAGATAAATTAGAGAAACAGGATATAGAAGGTAGAGTACAGTTGGGATGAAGAAAGCTGAATTGAGTTACAGAAAGGTTGATCACCTCTTCACCATTTCAAATGTTTATGGTTTTGGTCATTTTATACCTTTATGGGTCGAAATAGAGCCTTCTACCACAGGAAATGTTGTATGTATTATTTCATACTGAGTCGTTTCTTAATAACTTTGACATTTTAAAGTGATTTTCTACTATCTACTCATAGACTGCTGTAAAAACCTGGGATCATATGATTCCAGTAATTCATACGTTTTTAACCATTCATCTTCAAATCTGATCAAAACACAAAGAAAAATACACCGCTCAAAAAAATAAAGGGAACACTCAGATAACACATCCTAGATCTGAATGAATGAAATATTCTCATTGAATACTTTGTTCTGTACAAAGTTGAATGTGCTGACAACAAAATCCCACAAAAATCATCAATGGAAATCAAATTTATTAACCAATAGAGGCCTGGATTTGGAGTCACACACAAAATCAAAGTGGAAAAACACACTACAGGCTGATCCAACTTTGTCCTTAAGACAAGTCAAAATGAGGCTCAGTATTGTGTGTGGCCTCCACGTGCCTGTATGACCTCCCTACAACACCTGGGCATGCTCCTGATGAGACGGCGGATGGTCTCCTGAGGGATCTCCTCCCAGACCTGGACTAAAGCATCCGCCAACTCCTGGACAGTCTGTGGTGCAAC
>JAHUTJ010019229.1:0-11127 GCA_036250325.1 Characodon lateralis | reverse complement strand
ACCAGAAACATCTCTGGTCTCGATTCATAAATGAGGATTTTGGTTAAGAAGTTGATTTTGTCAAATTATGATTTTTAATTATAATTATTGATCAAGACTAATCAATCAATAATCATAATTCCAACATTAACCATTTAACTCAAAAATGTCAGACTCACTCCAAGCCATCTATTCATATTTCACAGAGAAGACATATCTGCTTTATATGTAAGACTGTATGAACTATAAATGTTTATTACCAAGCATGTTGTATTTGTTTGTACTTTTAGTTTAGTTGGCTCTGATAATAATACTTGTATTCCTTCTAATGTAAGTGATCAGAACTTTCTGTATTGTAGGTAAAATACCCATGGATAATACATTGTTTGGTGATTTATTTGTATTTTTTGGGGAACTCAGTGTACAGTTATCAATGTCCCTTAAGGTATACAGAAAGTAGTCCATTTAGATACATATGTAAGATATGTTCATAAATCAGGCTTTTAGGGTTATTAGACCATTAAAACAAAAAGTTTACCTGGACTCCAGTTGCTCTTCTTTAAGTAGAAGAACTGGAGGTAATAATGAAAAAAAAAGTTTTATGTTGCAAAAATTAAATCATAAACTAAGTTCCACAAACTTCTGTTCCCCTACGATGCACACACACACACACACACACACACTGCATTATCATAGTTATATCGACACACAGACATAGATGTTAAATCTCAGGTTTGACATTTCACCTACAAAACCTTCTTTTTAAGGTCATTTTGAATGGCTCTGCTGGACTTTATTGTCTCTTACTGGATTTATTAAAAACAAATGATCAGTCTCACGTTAGGCGTTTTATTTCAGAACATATGCGCTTCATGACGTTCTTGTTGGTGTGGTCCTGTCTGTTTAGAAAGGCTGCCAGCAGATGTGTGAAACGTTCCTAAGACTAGAGACATCAGCTAGTTTTGAAATCCAGAAAGTTTGAAAGCAAAACCATAAATAATGAATAATGTGTCTAGCATTTAATATGAACCCGTTTCTTTTATCATCACTTATTTTTATGCTCTACAAATCAAATGGCAACCAATATGGTGTACAAGTAAATGGAAATAACTATAAAGAACCATAAAAATAACAAAACAATAAAAACACAGTAAGCGGTAAAATACAAGGTTGACTATATAAGCAACGAAATCAGTAATAAAAGGCATAGCAGAAACAAGGACTGGCTTAATGGCCACGCTCTCTGGAATTAAAAATGAGCTTTTAAAGAAATTTGAAATGATCTAAAGTTCCAGCAGATCACACAGTGGAATGATTACATACTGGAAATCACTGAATGTGAAACAACCTCAGCAATAAGGTAGGTTTTATGCATAAAGTAAATGATTGTTGCTTGTTTTTGGAACTTGAAGACGTCTGACCTCTAATGCTACTGTTGCTCACAAACCATGAATAGTACGAATCACCACAAATTGCTAATTGAGCAGAAATACACACATCTGATCAAGTAAAGGACTTTTTATCCTTTGCTATTGTGCAAGTTATGGTGATTAAAGGTGAAGGATCAAGGCTGGTTTGAAATCTTGGTACCACCTCCCTTTCTAAATAAAAGGGGGACATAAAAGTACATATTTAGGGCTTCTGGTAGATTAATTCAGACCAGTTTAGTAAACGATAAGATAAAGATTAATTTCCCAGTCTTTGTTTAAATACTGTGTGTTTAATTATAGATATGTGTATGTATGCATGAATATGTGCTGGTATGTGCAAATACATGAATTTCTTTCTGTGGGCTGTCATACTAAACTATGTGAGATGGTGGGAGGTTTGTTAAACTCAGGGGTGCTTTTAAACAGGCAGCTAAGCATTGGTAGACAAATGAACAGAATATGATGAACACCTGTTTATCTGCCTTCTTTTATTCTTCCTCCTCTGTTCACTCTTCTCACATTTGCTGGTATTTACAGAAGCACTTATTCCGGAGCTTTTACAATATCCACTTGGCTTATCAAAAGCTTGCACCTTAAAAAGCAGACTTTCTCTAACCTTATCTCTGTCTCTTTCTTCCATGGGTATGCCTTTATAAAGCAGACAACACTATAGGCACAAAACCCAGCAGGCTGCCAGAACAGGCTCTCCTTTGCTTCAGACAAGGAATAGATGACCTATTTCTAATAGGATCAGTTCTGCTGGGGTCCTTTCCTTCCCAAACACCACGGACAATATTTGGATTGGCTGCAAATCAATGGACAGTTTCACAAACTACTCCATAACAAGTTTTCTTTACCCTATTCTCACGAATGAATTCTCGAAGTTGAAAAGTAAATAATTGGTGAACAAAGCAGAAATCTGATGAACAAAGAAACTGACACTTGTCAAAGGATCAGTAGGATAAAGTGCACTAGGGGGGACAGAAAGGAGAGGAGAGAACATGCTGACCTGGTAGGAGTCAATGGCCTCTCGGTCCAATGAGCGGCTGACTGACACATCTCCTGTGTCTATGTCTATGGTGAAGAGACCTTTGGGATCGTGGTCAGCGCCGGGTCCTATCAGTCGGAAGATATGGTTCACTGGCTTCTCTGGCGAAATTACCTGAACACACACACTGAGTTCTCAGCAGCTGAAACATCCATGACCCCCCTTCCACTTTCATTTACAATCAGACTGTTTTTCTATATTAAAAACTGGTGAAATGAAGCACAGCACAACCACAAGTTAACCATATCTGACTTAATGAAATTCTGCATGCCTTGAATTATGGTGCAAAATGCCTACCAGGTAAAATTTTATAACATACAAGACATACAAGGCAAAGTAAGCTAATGTTAAACAGAAACATAAGCCGAATCTGCTTGATTATGATCATTTTGCGCGCTTGCATATAGTATAAACAACAGCTTTGTTAATAACTTCATGTATACAATTTAATATTTCAATTTTTAAAATCATGGGAAGGTGGTTTTGAATGCAAAAGTGCCTCATTCAGGAGTGCCAGATTTCTTCACTGACAATTCTATCAATGACAGAACCAGCTGAGCCGAAGGACTTTCTTTTAAAAAGATACTCACATGAGACTGCCGAGGCCAGCCGAGTCCACAGGTTTCCATTGGCAGGATCAGGCAGGGTAGAAAAGGAGAAACACAACAAGAGAGAATGTTAGAATCACGGACCGGAGCTTCAGCAGCGACAGAAAGTCCCTGAGTTTCAGGAAGGCAAAATAATAAAAACCAGACAACAAAAGAAGCTGTCGGGATCTGCCATTTCGGGTTTTAACCCTTACTTTTCTAGTTAGGTCGTTCTCATGTGCTTCCTGTTTAGTAGTTATGTTCATTTAACTTAATTCTCTGGCTAGGTTCTTGTATTTGGTTTCCCAGTAGTTCTGTTCTGTTTTATTAGTTGCTTTTCCACCATGCTTAGTGTTACTTATTTTCTCCCAGGTTAGTTATTATGGTATAGTTCTCTGGTTAGTCCCTCATGTTTCAGTTCCTGTCTGGCAGTCAGTCATATTCTGTTATTCAGTATTTCTGTTTGTTTTCTTAGTTGTTTCCATGTCCTTAGATGTGGTTTTCTTATA
This sequence comes from Characodon lateralis, assembly GCA_036250325.1. NCBI lineage: Eukaryota > Metazoa > Chordata > Actinopteri > Cyprinodontiformes > Goodeidae > Characodon > Characodon lateralis. The sequence continues at coordinate 7,574 of JAHUTJ010019229.1, read as the reverse complement.
CCTGCTCCTCCCAGTTAGTTTAGTGTTTCCCTTAGAGTTGTCACTAGTTTAGTTTCCCTTCCTGTCCCTGCAGTTTCCCAGCTCCCGTAGCCATAGAAACCTATTTCCCTCAGTTCCCTACACCTGGTCATCACACCTGTCAGTACTGACCCTGATTACCTGCCTCTCCTTCCCATTGTCTCACTATTCACTTCCCTCTGTATATAAGCTTACCGGTTTTCCTTGTTTGTTTCCTTCTTTTCCTTCTTTTCCTTCTTTGTTTTGGACCTGAACTTCTAGCCTGAGAAAACCTGCACTTTCAAGTCTTTGAATAGATCATATCACAACCTATCATGTGGCTCCCGAGTATCTCCCTGCATCCTGGTCCGACTCCACTGCCACAAACCCTGACAGAAGCAACACAGCTGTAAAGGATTAATACAACAAACTTTGACATATTTTATTGGGGTTTTTCAGATAGACCAATGAAGATTATAAAGAACCACATTTTGGGCAAGGACTCCACCAGCTTTGTGTATCTCCAGACTGAAATGTAGCTTTGTCTTCTACATGTAAAACATTATTATGTGACAGAAAACCAACTGCACATCAACAGCAGCAGGACAGCCATCCTAAACATAACGCCAGGCATGCAATGGTTTATATCAAAGAATATATATTTCTTAGAATGGTCTAGTCAAAGTCACAGTCTAAATCCAACTGAGAATCTGTGGAAAGACTTAATAACTGATGTTCACAGATGTTCTCCATTCACTCTGACTGAGCTTCAGGTGCTTTGAGTGCCTTGTTGCTGAAAAGCGCTATATAAATAAATAAAACTTGACTTTATTCCAGTCTGTAAATGTCCTCAACATATTCATGAATCATTTTTCTTTCTCTTTACAATTTTGCACCACCTTGTGATGGTCTATCACAATCTGTCCAAAAAAGTCTGTGGTCATGTAACAGAATTTTTAAAAAGATCAAGGGGTGTTCTTACTTTTGCAAAGCACTGTGAACATAGACAGTCAAAAAAAACATCATCGTGTGGGAGTGGCCCTCCTTTTATGCTTGCTTTTCTCACCTCAGGTAACAGTCCAGGTGTATTTTTAGCGCTGCTTATGGTCATAACAAACGTGCCTCTTAATATTTGTGTCAGTCCATGTGCATCTTCTGTCTATTAACAAGTCTGCACACTCAAACCAATTTGCTAATCAAGTTTCCATCGATTCAAAGTGCCGAGGTTTGCTGCCCCCTCATAAACACACGTGAATAGTCAGCAGTGACCTCAGCGCTGCAGCTATGAGTCAAGGGTTTAAACGGCCTCGCTGTGGAGCGCCTGAGGATCAGAGAAGAGACATGAGGTTAGCTTTAATGAGAGTGTACTTCAATGGGACAGCAGCTAAAATGAAGGCCTTTCTGCTTTCCACTTGAAAGAGCATGGGACATGAAGCTGCAGCATTACATTGTCAGACAAAGCTCAAACACTTAGAGCCCCTCCAGAGCTCTCTGGCATTTATCTTCATGTCCCGCTTCATCTTTCCCCTCTGCTCCCTCTTCCTTTTGGGCTGATGCTCCCCCGCTGGTTCATCTCTCTAATATGTCCATTCCAACCCTTCAGCAAAACTTCCATTCATCTGTCCCAATTCATCTGTTTTTCCTATGCTCTGCACTCTTACACACATTCCCTCTGCTTGTGTTGTTTGCCTTTTAAAATGATGAGAGCAGAAATGAGAAAAAAAAAATAGTACAGGCTAAAGTTTTCAGTGTAAACCCCACTTTCTGCAAATATCTCCCTTTTCTCGTTCTGGTCGACTTTTTATGACCATTTTTTTTTTCTCTGGTGAGTGTCCTCTCCCCAGTGGAAACAAACGTATACAGTATATATCCAGTAATAATCAATAAATTAGAAAAATGGGTTCCGATGAAGTTTGTTTGTCAGATTAAAATAAACTTTGAAAAATAACAACCTTTTAGAATGGTAAATGTAGGCCTTTAATTAAGCTTACATTTCTGTATTAAATGTTTATTTATTGATCGGATGTAATATTCTAATCTTCATGTCGTGTTTTTATTGGCTGAAAGCAAAAATCATCCTAATTAACAGAAATTGTCATCCCCAACTTTCAACTTTCTGTGTCAGGTGTGTTTCTGCATAACCTGGGTATTAGATTCCTTCTGTTTAGTTTTCAAGGAGGTCATACATGTAATTTTACCATTTACAGATCATAAACCAGCCTGAAGGCTGACAGAAAAGAGAAAGGACAGATCAGCTTTCTGAATTACACGCAGGCAGAGCACTGTATTTAATAACATCCTAAATCAGCTGATCACACAGAAAATCAGCTGTTCAGAGGCACAAACATTTCCCCCAAAACACAGAACAAAACCACCACGAAACAGTGTGTTTGGGTCGGACATTTATTGACGGTTCTTCAGAGAACCAGCGTCTGCAGGAGGAGGGAGCAGGCAGAGAGCAGCTGCCAGTAATCAGACTGTCTTTGTTGGATCAAATTGGAGGAAGACCCTTGCTGAATCTGGAGGCGGGGCTTTAGCCACCATAGCTTCAGTCATCGGCGGGTCAGTGGAAACACAACTGATACCATACCGAGTGGAGCGGTCCCGCGCCAGCTAAAACGAGCGAGTGGAAAAGGGGCATTTGTCAGGAGAGAATGAACACAGCTCTAGGTTTGATTATGCAATCCCCAATACTCAGTACTCCAAGCACTGGATATTTTGGTTTAAAATTATTGTACATTTATTATGCAAAGACAAAGGTTTTTTCTTACAATTAGAACAGTCCCCCCCCCCCGCGAGATGAACAAACAGACCTGCATAAAGTTGAACCATGTCAGTGGAATAAACGAAAAACAGGAGTGGACTTCCAGTAGGAGGAAGATGGAGGAATAAGTGATAATCAAGGAAGGGGGGAGTTTGAGAGGTCACCGCTAAAGCTCCAGTAAGTTCACCTGAGGAGGAACTGAAGTGTCAAGAGAAACTTCCTCTGATTAGGAGACATCTCTGTGAAGCAGAAGTGTGATCATCTGTAGTGCACGTGTACACACACTCACACTCTGATGGGGGCTCACACTGGCCAAGAAATCTGCACCCAGTAACTTGTGTCCACCTGGTCTGTCTCCCTCTGTGTGGGAGGTCTGATGGGAGAATCTCACCTCTTTCCATCAGCTCTCATTACCAGCCAAGCACACATGAAAGACTGTGAAGCTCACAATCCTGCATGAGGATGATGGGAGGTGTGGCTCTACTACAGCAAACACCTCAGAGAGAATGAGCAACAAAACAGTGGATAAGCAGAGGAATGCTTGTGAGATCTCGTTTGTGTGGTTTAAAAGAAGGATGATGCCTCATGCTGCCACTGCTCCTTTTTGGAGTCAAGAAAAAAATCTGAAATAGTGGAAAACAATAACGGCTAATATCATGAATATAGCCAAACACATCATCTCATACAGGGTGTGCAAACTGGATATCTGATAAAAATCAGCAAACCTTATAAAGCCTGTTTACAAAATTCCTACAAATACCTCTGTATGGCCTTGTGGTGTTTGAGGAGAAAGGGGATGGTTTCAGATCCAGCGTGTGTGAATGTGTGTGACGGTATGCACTTCATCCGTCGGTGGTGCTTCTCTTATCCCTATGAAGGTCAAGCAGCCAGCTGCTAATGACAATCACCGGCGGCAAAAGGAGTCCTGGGACCCTGCAGGTTTGTGTGTGTGTGTGTGTGTGTGTGTGTTTGTTTGTTTGTTAAGGCATGCTCAGCTTGGACAGCGCTCTGCTTGATTGTCCTGCCACTTTACTCCACTCCACCCTCCTAACAAAAGGGACACGGTGGGGCGAGTGGGGCACAGGCACTGAAGGGTAGAACTGGGCAGTTTCTCAATACGCGACAAGAGGAAAACACTAGGAATAATTAACTAGCTTCGACTGGTTTACCAGGCCCCTGCTTATCATTACACATCAGCTACTTTTTTTCTGAGCCAATCAAAGCCAGCCTGGGAGGGGGGAGCATTAAGTATGGCTTCAGAACAAATGGATTAAAAGCAAAGGCAATAAGTGAACTAACAGAAGATATCACCATGGCAGCTGAAAAGAAGAAATATCCATTAACAGGCCTGGTAGATTTAAAAAAGCCTTTAACCCCACAGATCACCAAATCTCATTGAAAAAGGTGGAAAAACCTTGGATTCCAGGTGTAGCGTAGATTTGTAGATATTTTAACCTATGATTCCAGGATATGTGTTTAAATAATGACAAATCTGAATTTGTTGAAAAATCATGAGTGGAGTCCCACAAGGTTCTAAACTGGTGCCAAAGTTGTTGATTTTGTAAATTCATGATTATTGAAAAATAATAAATGTTTGTAAAATGTGTTGCTAATATGTTTTGTTCAGGAAACCATTAGAACTCAATTGAACAAGAAAAATGGTTTGATGCAAATCAATAATGAACTCATCAAAATAAAACTGAATACAGTGTATAATATTTGGAAAATTATAATTATAGAAATATAGAAACTGGAGAAGGTTAGAAACAAAGGTTATTCTTAGTAACAGGAAACCACATGTAAACTGTTACCATGATGTGAAATATCTACTGCAATATTACATGAAGTCCAAAATGTTTTAAACATAAATTTGATCATTGTATAAAATGTTCGATACAGTTCCATAAATATTACATATTGTCCAGATGTTTCAATAACACATCCAGTTTTCAGTTTCTGTTTCTGGAGTGGGGGAGTTTTTCTTTAGCTGCGTGACAGGGGAGGTCCCTCCGTCCATCCATCCATTTTCTGATGCCTAACTCCAGCAGTCTATGGGCTGGAGGTGGAGTCCACCCTGGACAGGTCGCCAGTCCATCGCAGGGCAACCCAGACACATACAGGACAACCAACCACGCACACCCACATTGACAACAATGGGCAATTTTGAGAGACCAATTAACAGTCATGTTTTTGGACTGTGGGAGGAAGCCGGAGAACCCGGAGAGAACCCAAACATGCACATGGAGAACATGCAAACTCCATGCAGAAAAAGCCCAACTGTATTTAATGTCAGTGCATCCATAATATTGTTGTTTGTTTGTATTTATTTTTTTATTGCTGTTGAATTAATGAACTGCTTTGTAACATGGTTACTGCAAATAGGAAACTGGCAAAAGTTCTTTGATTTCTGTTTGGTAAATATGCAGCAGGATGTGTTTAAAAAAGATGGTGTGTGAAATAAACATTCTCAGGTCACTTTGGGTTTATGTTTGATTATCAGAATATTTCTTCTTTCTTTGTTGTGGCAAATTACAAAAAATTAAATGAAGCAAACTAAAATTACCTTGAATGACTTTCCTGTATAATTCCTTTGGCAGCAAAATTTGGCATTTACTTCATTTTAATATATTAGGCAGTTCTTGCAAATTTTCTTTATTATTTAATTACTTATGTGCTTCTCTCATCCTTCTAATTTCAGATCAACTGTGTCTAGAAAATTGAAACATGACAGTTGTAACTTACAGCCAGTGAACACCCCCATCTAGCAGGCATGTTTAAAGACAGACAGTGAGGGGAGGGCAGTTTTCCCATGACAATTAAGTGAATCAATTAACTAAATGACGAGGCCCGCAGGCTGCCTGCTCTCTATTGTTGTCAGATCTCCCAACTCAGCTTGCTCCCTTCTTACTTGGCATGCTTTGACAAAGCTCTGATATTGAATGTCTCAGACGGTGAGGGGCTGTAAAGGACTTCATATTTTTTAGAATAAAAAGATAGAAATACACAAATAAAAGATTTAAAAGCCAAGTGGCTGACAAACAACAGATTGACAGCAACAAGACAGTGGAATCACAGAGTGACAGGATGAGCTAAATTAGGAAGGAACTGGCACTAAAACAATGAAGGAAAAACTGCCAGAAGTGTCTATTCTCATTACAATTATAGCTGGACCAAAACCAAACTGGGCCCTCATTCCTCTCAAAAGCAGCACTTTATTTGAACTGACAGGTCAAGTCGGACCCGATGTGTGCTGGCCTGCGGTAAGGCAGGATAAACGCAGGCTGAATGACTGAAGCTCCCTGCATCCCCAAAAAACGTATTCTTTTGCAACACTCTACCATGAATATTTGCAAATTTTTTTTATCTTATGAATCTTGAAATAATAATAACTTCTAAGCCTGGCTGCAACTGCAAAACATCTGTCACCTTTTTAGCCTCCATTTAGGGACAGACAACCGGACCCGGTCAGCCAACCTCAGGGACCTGGTGGTGAAACTGTCTGGAGGTTCCTCTACATGTAAGCCCAAACTGGAACCTGAGTTTGTATTCTATATTGCACAGCCAGCCGGTGCAGAGCGATCAGTAAAGGTACAACAGCACTGAAAACAGGAACAGAAACTATATTTCTACATGGCAAATTTACTAGTTGTAGTAGAGTAACTCAATTGTTAATTAAAACATGTAGAACTAAACTGAAATCTACCATCCAAATGGATCAAAGAAGAAACAGAAGGTCAAAGATCAGCCACAGGTGATCAGAGAAGGTCTACAATTAACCGTGAGAAATGTAACGATTACAGAGATATCTCTGTGAAACTAATTGCAAGAAGCTCCAACAATGCCTCGACAATGAAAAATACAACATGTTGAAGAGGCTACAGTGTGCCGAAAGAGAAATGAAGCAACGTGCAGTGAACTGAATAGAGCAACATGGTTGTTTTTGGGACTTTGTGCTGCAGACAGTTTGTCAGACAAGTCCAAAACACTCAATTCAAGCCACGGCACACTGAGGCATGGAGGCTCAGGCATCACGATATGGTGACGTTTCTCACAGTTTGGTGTTAGACCCATCTAATAAACACCAGGGATCATGAATCCGTTTGAATACATCAACATAATTAAAGAGGTCATGTTGATTTTTGCTATAGAGCAAAATGCCCTAAACTGTGTGTCTGAACAAGAAAGTAAAGCCAAACAAACCAGTAAGGAGCAGCATCTTGGTTCCAGTCCAACAAGATTAACGTTGTGGAGCTTCCAGCCCAATTCAACCAGACCTTAAACCTGTGTTGATGTTGCAGGCAGCAGATCGCTCTCCACGGTGTCTCCAGACTCTGTCACGTCTGTCACATGTGCTCAGTGTGAACCTGCTTTCATCTGTGAAGAGCTCAGGGCGCCAGTGGTAAATTTACCAATCCTGGTGTTCTCTGGCAAATGCCAAGCATCCTGCACGGTGTTGGACTGTGAGCAGAACCCCCATTTGTGGACGTCGGGCCCTCACACCATCCTCATGGAGCTGGAGGTCATCTTGCAGGGCTCTGGCAGCGCTCCTCCTGTTCCTCCTTGCACAAAGGTGGAGGTAGCGGTCCTGCTGCTGGGTTGTTGTTCTCCTATGGCCTCCTCCACGTCTCCTGGTGTACTGGCCTGTCTCCTGGTAGCACCTCCAGGCTCTGGACACTACGCTGACAAACACAGCAAACCTTCTTGCCACAGCTGGCATTGATGTGCCATCCTGGATGAGCTGCACTACCTGAGCCACTTGTGTGGGTTGTAGAGTCCGTCTCATGCTACCACGAGTGTGAAAGCACCACCAACA
>JAHUTJ010019228.1:0-11130 GCA_036250325.1 Characodon lateralis | reverse complement strand
GTATATGTCATTCCCAAGACGAATTGACGCTGTATTGGCCGCAAAAGGAGGCCCTACACCATACTAATAAATTATTGTGGTCTAAAACCAGGTGTTTCAGTTTCATTGTCCAACCCCTGTATATCAGATACACTAAATATCTAAATATTCAAAACATCTCCAAAAGTATTTAAACCCTTTTTATATTCAAATGTCAGCATAGTCTGCATTCACCATTTTCATGTAATTTTATTGTTGTGTATTATCCATCTGTCCGTCTGTCCGTCCGTCCGTCCATCCATCTGCCCCCTTCATAGGAAGATGGATGCATGTTGTACAAGAACGTAATAAATCTTAACTTATTTTGTTATTTTATATACTGCGATCATATTTGATCAAATTTTAATCTTTATTTGTTATCAAATAATCTTTAATTTAATAATACAAATCTGTCAGTGCATCCTGAGAAACATCCTTCTAATTGCAGCATTAAAAGCCCAAAATTCATTGATGAGTATGTAAACTTCTGACTAGTTCAATACTGTGGTATTCATTGATAATAAAGTGTGTGCTCCTGCAATTTGAATTCAATAGATCACCTTTAATATTACATAAAACCTGTAGAATTACATAGTGTAAAAAAATTGCATGTATGGGTAATGTGTTTTTTTTCTTATTCAAATACCAAGAAAAAAATGTTTATTTTTGAATCTTTTGTTTTTCATTTTTGATCTTTAGCGAGCACTTTTGATGAAAAAGCAGCAAAAAAAGAGAGCAGACACTCAAATGGTGGTGGCCAATAGAGACGCTCGCCAAAAGAATCGAAAGCACAAAACTCTCAACTCAGAAGAGATGCCTCTGTTGATCTCTCAGTCCCTGAGCACCACATCTCTGACTGGTTAGTGTTTGAACAATGTTATATTGTTTGTGAACAAATATACAGTGCCAGGCACAAGTTCATATTGTGTCATGTTGATTTTTTTGTGTTCGTAAATGCATTTTAAATGCATTGTAATTTTGATTGATGTAAAAGTTTATATTTTATGAAACCTGGTGGCAGTTTTTTATGCATATAACTGCCCAGGGTAACATTAGAAAGAGGTGTGCATGAAATAAGATACCAGATAAAAAAATTTACATATCTGTCAGATCTTCCCTAAGCAGGTTTTCTATTGCTTAAATGCATGTGCAGTCAATGGGTAGTTGGCAACCCCATGTTTTGACTAGGTGTCCACTGATTGCTCGAATAGGGTACATGCAGCCAAGAATCTTTGATACTTTTCTGCATTTCTATTGGCTGGGAGGCGACAAGTAGTGAGGCTCGCCTATGGCAAGACCCACCACTAATCAAGCCAATAGAATTTCGAAACCAAACATGCTGACGAATATACCTAAACCCCTCCACTATTTAGGTAAATGTCCCTTAGAAGATCTGTGGAAAAACAAATTATTTTTTGAAGCTAACAACAAGGCCCAAGCAAGATTCTCACAGGATAGTCCACCACTTTTTTTGGCAGGATTGGTAAAGTTTTTTCTTAAATTGGTTGGTTTCCTGGCATAGAGATGCAGCTTTTACTCACCATACATGAACTTGAATAGGGTTGAGGTCAGGGCATGCTAGAAGCTTAATGTCAGCATGTTTTATATTTTCCAAACCCAGTTTTGATGTGTGTTTAGGATGACTGTCCCATTAGAACAACCAGCAGTGTCCATGTTTCTCTCACCCCACCAAAACTGTAACCCTCAGATAAAGGCAACAGAGTTAGGATGTTTAAAATCCCAGGAACCACCAAGGCTCAGGACTATCATTAACAAGATGCCAGGAGTTTAACAGTTTTGTTGTTATTGTTTGATATGTTGTTATTGTTTCTGTGAAACTTACTAAAGAGCATTTATCCAAATATTAGTGGTGGGTGTATGCAAATATTTGAGCCTGTATTTATAATTTTGAGTTTTTGTGGATTAGTAAAATCCAAAATAAATATAAAATATTTGTTTTTTAAAAATCACTGAAGTTGTATCTTTAGTTCATCCTGAAAAAAGAATGTTTAAATTAAATTATTAAAGCCTCAGAAATGAATATGACGTCATGTTGATGATCAGCGCATCTACACTTCAGACCAACACTGTTGTTGTTTTTTGTTTCTCAAAGATCAAGTAGAACATGCCCATGACAATCCCCTGGATGAGATCACACTGGGTGAGGGTGACATGAAGGCAAGCTTGGTCTCAGATGAAATGTCTCCAGAGAAGCCGGTTGCTCCCAAAACGATGGACTTAGAGGTTGACCAAGAGCCTGAGGTGAATGGTCAAGGAGAGAACATAGCTGTCGAGGAGGAAAAAAAGACAAAAAAGAAAGATGTCAAAAAAGACAAACCGAAAGGTAAGATTTTTTCACAATTTACAATCTCACTGAGCTGATACTGTGCTAACATTTTATGCATTCTTATGAAAAACGTCAAGGGGCTTGCGATAATTGATTATCATTGGATATCTGAATATTTCAGTGGTGGAACAGACAGAAGAGGAGCTAGAAAAGGATAAAGAAAAGGAGAAGAAGGAGAAAAAAACTAAGAAAAAGGACAAAGTCAAGGAATCCAATGACACACAGAAGAAGACCAAACAAGAACGTAAAAGTAACCAAGAGAAATAAACACTTTCATGCTATTTATTCTGTGATCTCGATGCTTAAACTTTTGTATTATCCTGCTAAGTTAATTTTTAGTTTATTTTGCAGAGAAACATTTGCAAGAGGATTCAGTCCCTGAAATAAAACCAGAGGTGAAGGATGCAACTCTAAAGAATAAACACAATGAAAGCGACAAAGAAGATGAGGAAGATCCTCAGGAGCCCAATCCTCCCTCACCCATGAACAAAAAAACCCTGGATACATGTGAGTGAGGGTGTGGTCTAATCTACTGTACAATCTACAATTATATAAAGCTAATAAAGACTGTTTTGTGGGAAAACTTACAGCTAGGTGTCAAATAAGCGACGAGAGCAAAGATGAGGAAATTGAAGAAGAATCCAAGCAGAAGAAGGACAAAAAGTCAAAAAAAGCAGACAAAACTCCGTCTAGTCTGGCATCATACAACTCCAACTCCAGAGAGACTTCATCCTCAGGCAGTGAACATAACGAAAGGGTAAGACTTTAAAAGTAGAATATTGTTCAAAATATCTTGGGGGGAAATAGGCACCAAAAACAACACTATGGGAATGAAATGCCTTTCCTGCTTCAGGTTACTTCTCCGATGTCCGTGGAGGACCTTGAGAAGTTCTCCCTCCGTCCCGCCCCAAGAGACGTGACAATCCAGTGCAGGGTAACCAGGGACAGGAGAGGCGTGGAGAAGGGCATCTACCCAACTTATTACCTCCACATGGAAAAAGAGGACGGCAAGAGGGTTAGCATTTTTGCAAGAATCTTCCTGAAAATGTTAAGACTGGTTTTAACACAAAAAATTATTTACGCCCTGGAGCTGTCCCAATTGTGGTAAATCTTTTTTTTGTTTTTTTGTCTTTACTGAAATTCTTTATTGTTTCCCCTTGAAGGTGTTTCTGATGGCAGGCAGAAAGAGAAAAAAGTGCAAAACGTCCAACTATCTTATTTCCACTGACCCAACAAATCTATCCAGAGATACAAACTCCTACATCGGAAAACTAAGGTACAATCGAATGTTTAATGTCTAAAGGAAGGTTTATATAAATCATATTGAAGTTGTTTTATCATCTCCGCTAGTAACACTCACTTGTTCTAGTATTTATTCGGAACTGCTCAAAAGTAAATTGGTGTAATAGTGATGTAATGAATCCAGGCTGTTGTTTGGCAACGTCTTCTCTGTGAAAAATGCATCGTCTTGAAATTGGTCCAAAACCTGTATGCACTGCTCATTATTAATGATTATTTCCTGGACAAACAAATTAAAGCAAAAAGGATGTTGGCTGTATACCTTTGCAATAAAAGGTCTGGCACCTATCTCCAACGGTCATTGCTCGAGAAGCAGGGCACATCCTGGACAGGTCGCTAGTCCATCACAGGAAAGAAACAAAGAAACACAGGAAAAACAACCACGCATGCACACACTCACTCCTAAGGACAATTTAGAGACACCAATTAATCTAACATGAATATTTTTGGACTGTGGGAGGAAGCCAGAGCACCGGGAGAGAACCTATTCATGCATGAGGAGAAAATTCAAAGTCCATGCACAGGCTGGAATTTGAATCTGAACTTCTTGCAAGTCAACACTGTGTAAAGATACACACTAATGATGAAAGATGTAAAAGTCCATCCCTTTCTTATTTTTCAAATATTTAGCAAAAAATAAGGATTTTTAATAGGAAAGAATGAATCCCCTTTGTTATTTGTAGTTTTAATTTATAAATTGCCCTGTCTTCACAAGGTTTTACAATTATTTAAATCTTAATGTGCAAAACCACTTGCCGTATATTCTTTAGTGTCATATTTTAAAGAAAAATAAAGAAGGAGCCAAATTTGAGTGGTATACCTTAATTATTCTGGATCTATACTACATAAAACTCTTAGTTTACAGTTTGCAGAGGGTGTACTGTCTTTGCTTTTCCTTTTGTATGAAAGTACTGTTGGCTTAGTGTTTCTGTGTTTAGCTGTGTTTCTTTCCTGGATGAAGCAATTGAAAACCATTAATGCCATTGACCTTGTGTAGTGTCTTTGTTTTACCATAGAAAGTACTCCTGTTTCCATACTTCAGAGTTTAGCTGCGTCTTTCCATGATGAAACTATGACTAAACAATTGTTGCCATCAACTCGTTGTACACTTTAGTTGTGTTTCATAAAGCAAACTTCTTTGTTTGTCTGTGTTTCATAACTGCAATAACCTATTAAAAATTCTATTGTTTCTGTTTCTATTCTGGACAAAGCTTTTGAATTGCTACTCCTGACTTTGGGTATATTTACCTTTTTCCTAAAGAAAGTACCCATAGCCCCGTCCTCCTTTTAACCCCTAGCTGGTTTCAACAGATGGTCACTCATACAAAAAACATGTTCTAATGGAGGCCTTTACTTGTTGAAAGGGAGTTATTCTTCTCCACTGCTCAAGATAGGGAACTCTATGTACTGCTTGTAAATTGGACCATTTTGTCTTGTAAAGTGCCTTGAAATTACATTTGTTGTCAATTAGTGCTAAATAAATTACCTGAATTGAATAGCACTTCCATGACGTTACTTTGTTGTGGGATTTTCCTTTTGTTTTCTTTTCCAGTTTTCTTCCATCTTCCACTCTAAAATGACCAAACATTTATCAGAGGTGTGATACAAATCTGATTTCTTATCAAAATTAAATTAAACCATGCTAAAATGCTCCAATACCAAATAGATTACTGATATGTCACTATTCAATGGGCTTGCAATGTCCAACTTATTCATTTTAGATTTACCTGGTTATAACATTAGAACAAACAAATAAAGCCCAATAGAAATTCCCAAATTGCCAAAACGAGTGCTCCAATCCTTGACATCCTCTTACTATGTCCATCTGTTAGAATTGAGACCATGGTGTGCTTTTGCACACATGTTGTGGTATTACTTTTAAGACTTAACTCTCAATTGCTTCAGGTCTAATGTTCTGGGCACAAAGTTTACGGTCTATGATGGAGGTGAAAACCCGGAGAAAAAACCTTTCATTAAAGAGAGTGAGTCAGTGCGGCAAGAACTGGCAGCCATATGCTATGTGAGTCCTAAACCCACAAACACACACACACACAGCGCTTTACACAATATAACAAGTGGTAAAACCTGCAAGACACTTACATTTTTCTGTTCCAGGAGACAAACGTTCTGGGTTTCAAGGGTCCAAGAAAAATGACAGTGATCATCCCAGGCATGCTGGAGAACGATGAAAGAGTATCCATTTGCCCCAAAAATGTAAGTCTTTGTTAAAAAAAAAAACGGTCATGCAGATATTTCAGCTGAGGTGACATTCAAGTTTATTTCAGGAGCTTGAGACTCTACTGGTCCGCCATTCGAATGGAAACACAGACAAACTGGTCACTTTGGTGAACAAACCCCCAAGCTGGAATGAGCAGACTCAGTCATACGTGTTGAACTTCCACGGACGTGTGACGCAAGCCTCTGTGAAAAACTTCCAGATTATCCACCCAGACAATGGTAAAATGATCACACTACTCTCTTAATTGCAAAACTGCCCGATCTATTTGTCCTGATGTCTTCAGGAGCCTTTTAATGTCTCTTGCAGAGGATTACATTGTGATGCAATTTGGCCGAGTGGCGGAGGACGTTTTCTCCATGGATTACAGTTTTCCTATGTGTGCCCTTCAAGCCTTTGCCATCACTCTCTCATCTTTTGATGGAAAACTGGCATGTGAGTGACCCTGCCCCAAAGTGCTAAACAAGATGGGTAAACTACACAGAAAATATACTAGTTCATACTGAAGCTACAGTCATTGTTTAACACGGGACTATGTTTAATGAGATCTAACACATGCAACATGCCACAGACATGGAAGGGGAGTTGTATTATTACAGGTCCTGTAATTGTTTAACAATTTTTTATATTTTAATAAAAAAATAAGTTATTATGTAAGTTCATGTCAGATTTTCCATTTCATGCTTTCCAAATGTGTAAATGATTTGTGCAATTACACTAATAATGCTATCTGATAGGAAATAAGAGGCCAATCTTTTAATGAGTATTACCATTTATTTTTTTTAAATAGAAAAATAACACAGATGTCTGAATGTTTAATTTGATAATAAAGTCCTTGATCTTTATGTGTGCACTAGTTGTTTTTTCTCAGGCAGAGGATGTCCACTTAAAAATCACCTGTGGGACATATGAGCCCTCAGGATGTGGCATTTCATCTATTTTATCCTGTTTTCAGGTCAGGGGCAAAATTTCATCTTCAATATTTCAGTTTTAGTCAGAGTATTTGTATCTTTGCTGCATAAAAGCATAGACTTTGAGGACATCTGATGGATTTCTAGCTGGAGGCCAAAGTTTCTGTGTGTAATCTAGACTACATGTGACTGGCAAGACTTTATAATTGAAGTTTAGAGATGCTCCCCATCCAATCTGCCTGATTTTGCTCTGATGTTTTTTGGTATATAGCAAAGAAGAAAGGGTGAAAATGTAAGTCTGTAGGTGTGCAAAGCTGGTAGACATACAACTAAAGACTTGTAGCTTTGATTGCAGAAAGTGGTTCTACAAAGTATTCTCAAGGGGATTGAATATCAATGCACGCCACCTTTTTTAGTTTTATTTGTTAAAAATGTAACATTTTCCTTTCTCTTTGTTGTGCATAACTTCCACAATTATGCACTACTCTGTGTCGGTCTAACACATAAAATCTCAAAACAACACAGAAATATCTGGATGTAATGTAAGAAAAATAAATTAATTAGGAAAAACATAACAAAGGGTATGAAGGATGTTACAATCCCAAGAGTTTTATTAAAAAGCAACAGGGCTTCTCTTGTTTCTACCCTTCATTTGGTTCTATACTTTGGTCCACTTGACATCCAAATATGTCACCTTACGTTACCAGCATGTGAGTTGTTTTGGTCACATGTCTAATGGCGTCAGTGGCTGTAAAACCAGCATGGCATCTATGGAGGGTAGGGTCAGTGACTCATATGACCTTAATGCCCCCAGTAGTGACCCTAATTTCCGTATGATTTTGATCTACAATTTATAAACCTGAATCAATGTTTCAACTGAAGACGCCTTTTGGGTGAGAAGTAAAACATCTTTGTGAAACAAGAGAAGTCTAGTTAACTTCTATTTCAGCACTTAGGAAACAGAATGAATGAAAGCTATAGCCGTTAAAGGCCAGAGAACACAGAATAGTTCTGGTTGTCTGTCTGGAGAAGGATAAAGGGCCTGACTCCAAGGAGTCGACTGTGTTCGCTGTTGTTGGGCTGACGTCTTTCTGGCCTTGGGCAGCTAAAAGTGGCGTCTAAGAACCAGTTCCATTGTTTATGCCTTACATGCACAGACACAGGCGTGACGAGATGCACAAAAGTGCAGCAGCCAGTCACGTTTGCTTGCTCATTAAATACAGTGCCGAAAAACTCTGTGCTATCCCAGTCAAGGCGACATAGAGCGTCTAACTAAATTATTTATACTTCTTTCTACATCTTTATGTTATTACAACCTAATACTATTTTAAGTATTTCATACGGATTCTATGTCATAAGCCAATGCAATGTAGCACATATTTGTGAAGATGTGGAGACTGCTCCCCGTAACATCATGCTATCACCACCATGTTTCACCATCCGAATGGTGTGTCCCCTACTTTCAGCTTTAAACTTTTCCAATGGCTTTTTTCTTGCCACTCTCTCATAAAGGCCAGATTTTTGAAATGCACAACTAATAGGTGTCCTGTCAAACCGGTTCCTCCCAGAGCAGGTCAGTTTATGTGGGTCATGTCTTGGTAGGTTTGGAGTTGTGCCATACTTTTTCCATTTTCGGACGATCTCTGAGATGTTCAAAGCTTGGTCCCTTGGTCTTCGTGATAGTGTTGGTTCCCTACTGTTCTTTGACAAACCTCCGAGGCCTTCACAGAACTGCTGCATATATCCTGAGATCAAATTACACATGGGAAACTCCGTTTACTAATTAGCTGACTTTTGAAGACAACTGGTTTCACCAGATATTTTGGTGAAACCAGCTATTACATAAACTCAAATAAAATATTTATAAGTTTAGGGTTTTAACAAAGTGTAAAAATTTTTGTGAGTGGCAAAATGTAAAAATGTTTAAAAAGTATTGCTAGTTTAATAAAGCACAGTAATTCTGCACTAAGTCTACAAGTTATGATCTGATTCTCACCATGCAAATAAGCCCAACCAGCAAAAAACACTGTCATGTATTTCCTAGGGGGCTTTGAACCCACCTGCTGTCTGATCCACTCTCAGGACATGCATACAGAGGTGTAATTTTTACATTTCCCTCTGGCTATAGGACTCCCCCTTTTAAAAGACGCATGCAGGAACATTATACATTCAAACACCTCTGAATTTGTAGATATTTTTTGCCTTAGCAGAGCAGTTCTGTAACATTGATAACTAGCTTTGTTTCTAGGACATAACCTACCTCCTGAGAAGTACTTACTGTAGTGGCACGCAGATGCAAACACACACACACTTATTCACACATACCACCTACTGGTAGCAAAAAATTAAGACTGTGCTAACCTCACCATTTTGTGAGTTTGTGCATGTGTGTGCTCAATTGTCTCTGTCTTCTTTATCTCATTCTCCCCATGCCTCTTCCCCCCTTCTCCTGTCCTCCTCCTCTCAGATCCTTCTTCCTCTCCGTGATTTCACAGACCTCCACTTACTCTATTGTGCAGAGAAACAAAAAAGAAGAAGCAGGAGAATAAAGAAACACAATCGCCTTGTCCTCTCTCTCATCTTAATAAGCAGCTCCAAGTTTGATAATTACACGTTCAGCGCGCCGCGTGAGTTCCTATGCAGTGTTCACATCAGGGAGAGAGCCATTGACTCCGCTGTTGAGGGGAGCCACTATTAGGAATGACTGACAACTGTCCCCCCGCCACTCCTAACTCCCCTCCCTTTTGGTCCGTGGAGGCTGTAAAAGCGAGAACAGATCCGATCAGTTTCATCTCCCCGTCAGAGAACGTGTCCCTGAAAGTCACCATGTAACTGCCGGAGCAGCCGGCGGACCACATACGTTGCAAGGCCCCATAATCCATTCCATAACCCATCGCCATGTGCTGCCAATTAACAGGGTTTCTGCAGAGCAAACGCTGAGGAGACGGCCAGGCTGAGGGTTTTCTTCTGCGGCGGAAGCCAATCTGTTTAGGATTAAGGGAATAACTGGTGTGGCTGACAATGGGGCATCCAACAAGAAGAAAGAGGGATGAAGAGATAGAGAAAAAAGGAAGAAGTGTAGTGAATGTGTTGACAGGGAGCTGATTGTGTTTTGGCAGAGGTCCGGTTGCTGGTGATGCTTGGAGTCTCTTACTGTTGATTGTCTTCTGAGTCCATTGCTGCACGTGTGAAAAGGATCTTCTTTTCTTGAAATAAAAATTGACCCTATGAAGTTAAACTTTTCCTGATCATTACAACATCCGTTCATTCATACACTTAAATTGCCAGGAGTTTTAGCGTTTCATCTTATCTCAGATCAACAAAATAAAGGCAACAGTGTTCTCCTTGTGTCTCCAGTCTGTTTGAAGCAGAGACACACCTTATCTGTCTCCTCCGCATAGAGAGGCCTTCTTTTGTAAACCATCGGCTCACTCACCCATTCACTCATTATGATGGCAATCTTAGATGATTAAAGACCTGTGGAACAAACTGGACTACCTGTTGCCATGATGTCATGTCTGGTCTAGAGCAACTGCAATGATTAAGATTTAGGGCCACTGGAGCTGTTTGTGGAAAAATATCAATTAGTTGCTGGCCACAGGGAGGCAGTTTATGTTTTGGATGTGAAGTGTGGCCTTTTACTGATCATTAAGGAGTACGTGTGAGTGCAAATGCTGACGCTTTTCAGTTGTTAATGTATAAGAAACAGCTGTTTCTTGAAACAGCCCTTGTGTTAAGACTTTAAGAAGCCATTTACGAGTCTTGGTCTGCATTATGATTTCATAGTACATGGCCATAACAATCGAACCACACCGTCAGAGGAATAGTTTAGATGAAGGCATACTAATTTGCTAGAATGGTGCAGCCAATGTCCAAATCTTAATTTTGATTTTTCTTAATCCAATTTAAAAAAAAGTGTTGTTTAGAGATGCATCCCATACAATTTGGCTGAATTTGAAGCTATTTTGCAAAGAAAAATAGGCAGCTGTAATCGCAGCAAAAGGTGGTTTTAAAAACTATTGATTTGGGGGTGTTATATGCATGCCACACTTTTCAGTTTTTATTTCTAAAAAAATATGTAAATGATCTATCCTTTCTTCATTTATCGTAGAAAGTAATTCAGTTCAATTCAATTCAGTTTATTTATATATTGCCAATTCACAACACATGTCATCTCAAGGCACTTCACAAAAGTCAGGTAAATACATTCCAATTAATCCTAACCATTGAACAGTGCAGTCAGATTCAGTTATTTATTCAAATTGGATAAAAAGTTTTTCTATCTAAGGAAACCCAGCAGATTGCATCGAGTGAGAGAT
>JAHUTJ010019227.1:0-11133 GCA_036250325.1 Characodon lateralis | reverse complement strand
TAGGTTTGAGGTAACTTTACATTGTTAAGCTGTTTTATAGCTAATAGTCTTCCTGCTCAAACAGATCAGATGACAGTTTTTCTTTGCTGTTTCTGCTATTTCTACTAATTTATCAGATTTTCTGCAGACAATTTCAGCTTGTTTCTGCCAGTTTTCAGCCAAAAAATTCAGCTTACAGCATTCACACTGCATTTTTGCAGGAAATGCAAATTTGTCTAGTTTCTTAATAAAGGCTTAATGTTTAATCATGGCAGCTTCAATAGAATAAAAAAGCATCTCTCTCCACTCATGTTTCTGTGAGAGAAACTAACTATTAAAATTTGCTGTAGAGTCCACACTTGCTCACAGCTCCAATCTGTCTAACTATCTAGGTCAGAACTATTACAAGTCAGAGGAAAGAATGAAACTCATTAAAGTGCCTTGTTGTAACTCTGCTATTCAAAACAGATAAATCATGAACACAAGGATAGATTGACAAACGCAGGTGCAGGTGCAGACCATGACCATGCAACAATAAATTCCAACTTCTGCATTAAATTCTTGTTAAAATTCATTAAAGTATTTTGTAAATAATACCGCATAAATCAGTGCATCTAAACTTCTGGCTAGCCCTGTATATAAACAGAAAAGGCACAGTCATAATAAATTAAAGGCTATATAATTTGTTATTGTTGTTGGAAAGATGGATATATTGGTAGTCTCCACAAACCATGAAGAACAATTTATTATATTTGGTTTGTCAGAGCAAAGCTGGACTGCATATAAACAAACTCAAACTCTGCAATGCCCGACCTGTCCTTTCTCTTCAAAGCAAAAACTGATAAGGAATGATAGCTTTTTTCTCGTTTTTATAAATCTGTCACTGTGTGTGTGTTATAAAAGAAATGACGTTCCATTTCAGAATATATTGGTTTCTGCACTGTCAGTCCAGTACCCACTGAAACCCCTTAAATGATTCACAGTGTGGACCAAATGAGGTGGACAGTGTCCCAATCAGCCTCTTTCCAATGGGTCGCCTGTCTGTTGTTTACAAAGGCTGCTGCCTGGAGACCAATTTAAACCTGCATTTGCACTGTTTTGGGGCTTTGTTGTGGTCTGGCAAATGAACACAAATTCTATCAAACCACCACTAAAACAGAGCTCAACTTCAGGAGAGGTGCATTGTGTAAATTAATTAACATGAGAAAGTGGTTACTACTCCTTTGCATTTTCTTTTATATCCTTATTTGCTAGTAGCTTGGAATTGGTTTGTACCCTCTACTGAAGATTTCTTTTGAGTCAAATAGCTTCCAAGTGCTACATTTAGAAAACTCTTGTTTATTGCACCTCTTGCGCTCAAGTAAATTGTTTTTGGTATTATTTTGCAAGGACCCCATCAAACAACAGCAGTTTGCAAGTAAGCAAGACCGAAGGCCCACTTGTGTTAGGCTTGCATTATGTTAGTGGATAAAACTCTTTAAAATTAGTTCCTGTTTAATCATACAAAACAAAATTTATTAGATTTAAACAATAACCTAATTGTGAGTTAAAATTTCCCTGTTTGTAGTTGTTCATTCAAGTCCTCAATACTCTGTTGATATTCCAAAATTTTTGCCATACGTTTTGACCAAGATGAGGGAAGAAAAGAGAATAATACCCACTTAATTTCTGAAAGATTGCAGAGGGGCATGAGTCTGTAGTATCTACAGCAGTCAATGGATGAGAGACGGGGTAGACTCTGAACAAGACACCAGTCCATCAGCCAGAATGCCTGGAGAAAACCTACAAATGCCCAGAGAGAACTTGCAAACTCCACATAAAATTGGCCCAGCCGGGATTGAAAACCTGAATCTTTTTGTCAGCAGGTGTGCTATCATACAACCTTAAAAGCATTCAATAATAATAACAATAATAATAACAATAATAAAAATAATAATAACAAAAATAATAATATTCAACTTAGGTTATATGCTATCATTCACTAATATGCTAGCATTAGTGTAATGAAGCTAGAATGTTAGCATGTGAGCTAACAATAAATAACTGTAAGTACTGTGCTCATATAGGTTTGAATCCTATTATTAATGTAACATGCTAACACTAGCTATGAAATATGGAGGCTTTCATTTAGATAATTATAGTAAGCTTTTTCACAACTGTTTTACAGGTCCAGTAGTAATGTGGAACTACATTTTGGAGTAACATTCTCTAATTAATATTAAGACTTTTGTTTTGAAGGATGTGTTTGCCTTCATTTGAACATCTGGCCCTTATATTTGTAATTTTTAGAATTATTTATTGAATCAATTTCTCAGTCTTAACAAAACTATTAAAGATTTTACCACTGGAAGCAACTCAGCAATATAAATCAAACTCATTACAAATTTTAGATTAAGACTTTCTGTTCCGGGGGCTGCACGGTGGAGCAGTTAGTAGTGCTGTTGCCTTGCAACAAGGTCCTGGGTTCGACTCCCAACCGAGGGACTTTCTGCATGGAGTTTGCATGTTCTCCCCGTGCATGTGTGGGTTCTCATCGGGTACCCCAGCTTCCTCCCACAGTCCAAAGACATGCTGTTAGGTCAATTGGTCTCTCTAAATTGCCCATATGTGTGTGAATGAGTGTGAGCATGGTTGTTTGTGTGTTGCCCTGCGATGGACTGGTGACCTGTCCAGGGTGTACACCGCCTCCCGCCCATAGACTGTTGGAGATAGACACCAGCTTCTCCGTGACCCACTATAGAAGAAGCGATATAGAAAATGACTGTTCTGGCTTTGCCATAAGCTGAAGTTGAGTATGCTGGCCCTTTAAGTGAACCAGGATGTAAGTTTTGAGACCATGTGGTGCAGAGATCAGTTGTTATGCTAAAAATGGGGCAATGTCAAAGTGGACTGCATACGTTTGGACTTGTGTTTTTATATGGCAGGTTTGAAACAAACATAGTATGCATCCATAAATGTAACCAAGTATGCAGTGATTTCTTCTTAATATAACTTGCAACATGCCCTGCTACATAAATAAAAAAAAAAAAGTATACATTGCAAAATTGTGTTAATTGTGGTCAACTGTACCTTGTGGTCAACTGGTGAGCAAACTGGGACACCTGGGTCTCCCCAACAGCACCTGTTGTTGGATTATGGACTTTCTGACAGACCGCTCCCAGAAGGTGAGAGTAGGACACCACCTGTCCTCTCCACTGATGACTAGCACGGGCTCTCCACAGGGCTGTGTGCTGAGCCCCCTGCTCTACATCCTCTACACCCACGACTGCACCCCCACCCACCTGAGCAACACCATCATCAAGTTCACGGACGACACCACGGTGGTGGGACTCATCTCAGGAGGGGATGAGACGGCTTACAGGGTGGAGGTGGAGCATCTGTCAGCATGGTGTATGGACAATAACCTGACTCTGAACACCTCCAAGTCAAAGGAGCTCATCGTTGACTTTCGGAGGTGTAAACAGGACACACAGCCCATCACCATCAACGGGCACAGGGTGGAGATGGTGCCGGACTTCAGGTTCCTGGGCACCCACATCAGCGAGGATCTGACGTGGACTACTAACTCTACGGCGATCCCGAAGAAGGCGCAGCAGAGACTGTACTTTCTGAGGATTCTCAAGAAGAACAACCTGCGACCAGAGCTGCTGCTGTCCTTCTACCGCTGCTCTGGGGAGTCGGTGCTGAGCTGCAGCATCTCGCTGTGGTTCTCCAGCTGCACTCTAGCAGAGAGGAAGAAGCTCCAACGGGTCATCAACACTGCCCAGAGACTGACTGGCTGCCCTCTCCCCTCCCTGGAGGAGATTTACTCCACATGCTGCCTCAGGAGAGCCCGCAGCATCATCAGGGATTCCTCACACCCCGGTCACCATCTTTTTTAACTGCTCCCCTCTGGGAGGCGTTTCAGGGCAATAAGGACAAAAACAAACAGACTGAAAAACAGCTTTTTTCCGAGAGCTGTTGTTGCCCTGAATGCCTCATGTACACTGTAACAACTGTCAATATCAATAATGACATTAACAGTAAATACATTCCATGCAATTTTTTCAACACTAAGTGCAATATGCTACCTCATGTGCAATACTGGAACAACCTGTAAATAGTCTTGTATGTATATTTTTTTCCACCTGCACAGTACTTTTTTTTATAACTTTTTTATAACTTTTTATAACTTTATAACTTTTTAATATTTATTTTCTTTAATTTGCACTACTTGCCTGCACTGTTTTGTTTTGTTTTGAAAATTTCATTGCAACCATGTGGTGCAATGACAAATAAAGAATTCTGATTCTGAATGTACCATTTGTAAGACGTATTATTTATCTAATCATGAAAGTAACTGCAACATTTAAAAGGGAATAGCTTTTATGAACTTGAACACAGGTAAAGAACACAACACATTACTGTCTCATTGCTTGTGGGGGTGTTTAACTAACTGGATAGTGGAAAGGATTCTACAAACCCAGTACACTTTCCTTGTTTTATAAAACAATCTTATTTTATACGATGCTGCCTTGTTGCTAGCCAAGAAGTCTAATCCACTGGTCCTTAACAACAGACCTGTTGCCCTAACAACACACATGATGTAATACCATGGGAAAGTTATTGGTAGACCTGAGTACGCAAACAAGCATCTTTCAGGAACCAATGAAGTTTGCTTATTGTCATAGGATTTCAGTTGAAGACCTCATCATACATCTGCTTCAACAAACCCGATGTCATCTGGAAAAAGCAGGCAGCAATGTGAGGATCTTGTTATTTGATTTCTTCAGTGCATTTAACATAATTCAGCTTGATCCCCTATGTTCAAAACTCCAGAGGACAAATGAATGTCCACACAACTGGCTGGATAAATGATTACGCAACAAACAGACCTCAGTTTGTAAAATTGAAGGGTTATGTGTCAAATCAGGTGATCAGCAGCAGAGGAGCACCACAGGGATCTGTGCTCTCATCAAGTCCTTTTACTCTGTACACCTCAGACTTCCAGTACAAGACAAAGTCCTGTCATTTACATAAATACTTGGATGACTGCAGCTTTTGGCTCTATCAGAGGTGGCCAAGACACTGAGTACAGAGAGCCATTTTCCTTATACTACTCTCATTATATTGGGTTTGCCTTGTATTTAAATGGTGTAGGAGGACGATATGCTGCTTTGGGCAAAAAATACTGCAACAATTGTCCTGCAATGCATTTAACACCACCCATACACTAGTTGATCACCAGATAAATGCATCGTTGATACAACATTTACACAACTGTGAATCAAACAATGCAGTAAGGACCCAATAATAACATTACTTAATCTCATGCAACCCTATACAGGCACAATGTCTGCACAGAAGAGTGAGAGAGAAAGTCAGGGAGCTCGGGATGCGATATGCTCAAAACTGAAAGTGAAAATGATATAGTTTTAAAATCCCATTCCAGACAACCAGTTGATCCTTAAATATGAAAAGACTAAATAAAAATACAACTGATTTGCAAAGATTGGTCATCTGCTGGGACAGCTCTGCCTCAGTGGCAAAAGAGCAGAATGTGATTACAAGAAGATGATGCATTTAGGTCAGAACATTAAAATCCTACAAAATGAAAGTGAACAAAATCAGTTTTATTCTGTGTGAACCAAACTTTTTTCCCACACTTTCTTGTGAAGTACAAAAGTAAAAAACACTGAGAGCTGGACAAAGGTGTGTAATGCCACACTTTATTTCTAAGCTGTCTGACTAATGCATGCTGTAGGGGAGCAGATAAGGATATTGACGTAAGGCACTCAGGAGGAACCAAAAAGCCTCTTTACTTTTCATTTTCCCAGACCATCTGTTACAGTTATATTACATGGAAATCATCTCATGGATTTTTATTTTTCACATAAAGACTTACTAAATCATATATATTAATTTAGCCAAAACAAACTTCTTTTTTTGTTGTTATTGTGACCTGGAGAAGGTAATTTTCCTAAACTATGTTTGTATTTATGGCTAAATATTGAAAAAAATAATATCTTAGAAATTTGTGAAAGTACCATATCCTCTTTAATAACTTTTATTCAGTAGGAGTACAATAGAATGGAAATTAATCCAAATAATTTTGTTTATTCAGTCAATAGCAATGTCTGTGTTTCATTTTTTAATTTAAATTCATGGCCTACTTTTATTTATTGCTCCTCTTGTTTACAGTGTTTGTAAGGTCATCTTACCAATCATGTGACCTAATTCTGTGGTTCTGTCCTCATTTTGATATGTGCTTCTGCCACAGGACAGTTTGTGATGATGAAAGGTCACTGAATATCTGGGTTAATAGAATGTTCAGGACTACAGTTACAACCCATGTTCATGTGAAACTCTCTTGTGTTCATAGATTTTTCAGAGTATTTATTGAATAAACACTAAAGGTGTTATCGAACTGTTTCCTATGTTGCCACTTATATTTGCCCATCTAAAAACCTGTTTTAAGTGGTTTCAGATGTGAAGAAATGAAACATGTTTTGTGAAACATTAAGTCCTGTCTATGCATGTTGCTTATTATGCAACCCCTTTTTGTGCATTGTATTAATGGGATGAATGGTGTAAAATGTAAAGTCTGCAACTGTGTCAGTTTTTATGCCCTGACATCACTGTCTTATTGTTTTCTATTCCATCCTTGTTGATTACCTGACCACCTTAAGCTGAAAGTTCAATGCTCAATAATAATAATAACTTTAGCTACAATTTTCAGAAAAATGGGTAACGCTGCAATCAGGTGAAGTCACTACAAGGATCTGGCATGCCGAGGTGAGTGCATTATTATCTTTTAGTGCAGAGAGAGCATCAGCACAGCGTAGCATAAGATTAAATAATGTTATTACTGGGTTTGTGCTGTGACAATGGCCTATTAGGTAAATTTAGCAGTGGTACATATGCACAGGATATATAGTATATCTGTGTTATGATCCTTGGGTATTTCCTGTTTATTATGTTCTAAAATTATATATTAGTTATTCCTTTCTGCTCATTTTCTCAGCTTATTCTAGTTGTACATTTAGTCTGTTTGTATTTAGTCTGTTACATCTCTGTTTATCTTTTCCCTTGATTGATTATTTCTTTGTGTCCCTACTAAGCTCTAACAATGTTGATCAGTCTTACCCCCTTAGTCTCCCTGCACTCTTTCTGCCCCAGCTGCTTCACATATTCCCCCTGATTGACTCACACCTGCATTCAATGCCATTCTCCACTTGTCCCACCGTATATATTCTATTCTTACCGGTTCTCATTGTTTCCCGCTAGATCCCCCGTTACACTCTGGGTCCTAGTCCATACCCTCATAACATGACACTGTGAGCTACAAGATCAAATTATGTACACTACAGTATCAGATCCATAGAAAGATGATGCTAAAGTAGCATTAAATTAAAGCACCATATTTTCATGCACTATTAAAACACAAGGCAGATGTGCAATAGTATGACACGAGTATTTAAAAAAACACTAAAAGAGCCGACCTTGATGATTTGAGATCAGAAAGTGATTGTAAAGCACTGATACAAGCAGGCCATAAGACGACTTCCCAAAGCAAACCAAGAAACAAAACCGAGTTTATATCCATTTAGAGCAGAATATACAGTTAAGTAAATACAAAATTCTAAAACAACAAAGCAAGCATCAAAATCTAGACCAATAATGTTGCTGTTAGCTACATTTCTTTAAAATAAATTCTAGCTTCAGGGATTTTTCTTTCTTTCTATCCAAAAACATGACCAAGTGCTATTTTATTGTACAAATAAAATTGGAAACAACACCAAATATCAGCTCCAGTCACCACTAATACTTTCAAATTTTCACTGATGCATGGAAACCCAAAATTACAGTCATTGCAAAATGGTAAAATCTCTCTTTTTAACCATTTTAGCTTCTATAATTAAAAAAAAAATCATTTAGACAGGTATCTGTGTTAACTATTACTTAAAATATATGAGGTACAGTCTGAAATGCAAAAAAAATAAAGGTTTATTTCTTGTTGAAACTTGTTCATAAAAAACAGACACTCAAACTAACTAAGCCCTCTGTCCAGCTCTGCCTATCCCCATCCTATTTGTCTTTTGAACAATAATAAATTGAGATAAATTTTGTTTTTTTACAGCTAACCTGACTTTAATGGAAGAGGAAAAATGATGGGCAAACATTGCACTTGTTGCAAATCATTACTGTCCTCGGTTCTCCATCCCTGCATCTCCACCTCTATGCCCCAGTCATTACATTTGGGCTATAAATAAATATTGAGGCTGTCACACAAGCAAATGGAGCTGCCAACCTGAGAATTGGTGGCAGGAAGCTGAGAGGAGGCAGATGGTCAGCAGAAATAACAATGAGGTAAAACTTAATTTTGCAAAATGTGGAAGGACATGAAATTAAAGCAGGACAGTGGCTAATAAAGACAGGTGGCCTTTTCAAAGCCTATTGTTTATATTGTCATTCTGCATGTTATTTAAAAATGTACAGTAAATTAACAGAGAAAAAGCTTTTACACATATAAAAATAATGCACAAAAAGCAAAAAAAAGCTGCATCCAGTTCATACCCTATGAAAATAGGCAGCAAAAACAAAAGAGAAAAAAATGTAGAGAAGCCATGCAGGCTTTGAAGCTGAGATATTTTTTAGTCATCTCTGCTTTCTTTCCTTAAATAAAACACATTCACTTTGCCCTTTGCTATTTACTCATTTGAACTTTAAGAAGCTACCTGCAGCAACAAGCTGCTGATCCAGATCCGAGTCATCACCAGCTGCGAACAACATTTTCAGGTCTCACCGCCTGCGGCATCACATCAGCTCAAGTGCCAGAGCAATGATTCCGCTTCTTCCTGGAGAATCCTGGGGAAGTGTTTTATTCCACATTTTAATCTGATTATTCAGATACAGTGATGCATGCAGCCCTTTTGTTTGAGGATGTCTGTGCATCCGTTTTTGTTAATTTTGTATTCTTTATGAGAGATAAGTCTTGCTCATTGTACATTTTTATCTTTTTGCTGTCACACCCATCATCCAGCTAAAACAGCAGGATTGTCCCTTGCTCTGCATTTCATGCATTAACATAATGGGTTAATTCTTGCCTCTGGCCCATACATTAGATTCAATTTCTATGTGATTGCATCAAGCCATTGAACAACTCATTATCACCAGCTAGAAGTGACAAAAAGGAATTATTACCATCTAATTATTGTCTTCTCAAATCCTCACTTAGACTTCATCAATCTGGGAACAACAGTAGCAGTTTTTAATAAGTATCCCCTCCAATACTATGCATTAACTGAGTGCCAGCAGAGACTCATAGGCAAAGTTTAGTTTTCACAGCCCCAGCTTCTCTAATTTTGACATATTATGAATAATGGGCACGCAGGCACTGCAAAGATTGCAATTACATGTTTATGAGGAGTGTAAATTAGGCTTCAAGAGAGGGCTCTGATAATAAATCTAATAATAAAAACCATAGAGCTTCCCCTTCAGTTAAATCAATGACTGACTTCGAGAGTTACGCCTGCATCACAGAAGCAAATTTGATCATATCTATAGATAGGGTTCGTGATAACATTGTGTAAAATATGCTTTAGGATCACAGAGTAATCCATTTTTATCCAGCTGCTTTTAAAATATACAAAGAGAAAAGGAAGAAGTTGCTGTTTTTTTCTGATGATAAGTAATAATCTTATACTTGAGGTGCATTACAGAGAAAAAGAGCTATCACACCATATGATCACTATGCAATACAGTAAAATTTAACATGCTTCAGAAATTAAGGTTTTGGATGTACAGGTTCTTGAATTAATTACCTCTACCCCAGTCTCAAGTCTCAAGGTGTGTTCAGGGCAGTTTGGGCTCTCTGCCACATGCATGCCTGTCAAAATGTTCGCTTTTGATCTCATCTGCCCGGAGCATCTTTTTTACCACTATTGTTGTATGACTTGTGGCAAACTCCAAACAGGAGCTCTTCTGGATATTTCTCTCAACAATGGCTTTCTTCATGGCTCTCTCCCATAAAGACTATAATATTTTCAGAGGACACAACCAATAGTTGTCCTAACAAGAGATTCTCCCACCTGAGCTGTTGGTCTCTGTAGCTCCTCTAGAGTCCCTGCTGTCCTTGCTTTACCTGTTAGTTTAGGTGGTGTATCAGACTATGGGGAAGCTGAATACAAATACACACCCTGCACTTTGAACATTAGTATTTACATAACATATTGAAAACCACGCATACATGTTTTTACATCCACTTCCCAATTTTGTTGGTCTAACACAGATCAACAAAATACACTGAGATTTATAGTTATAAAGTGATTAAATATAATGGTTATACCATTATGATAATGTAATTTTGCATGCTGCTGTATGTTTATTCGCATGTAGTTTCGCATGTAGTTCCATTTTAGGTTGTGCAGTAATCAGTAATCAGTAATGACAAACCAGACTGAAGCACAAGGAGTCACTTTATCTAAAACCCAGTTTCCCAATACTTGGTAAGACATTCTGATTACATTTTTGTATATCTATAAAACCAGAACCAACAAAACAGCTTTACAGCATTACAAATCTGAGCCATGATTCACTTTCTTTTCATTATGGACCTCATTTTGTCACCCACAAACACATTTTCCCTCTTCATTTCCAAAGAACTTTACTTTCCCTATTTGTTCAACATTAATTCAAGACTGGTCTTCAGGGACGAACTAATCAATTAGCCAAAGTAAGAAATGATTAATTTTCCATTGATTAGCTCTGATCAGTGATAATTCCTTCATTTCTGTTGGACTCAGAATGGCTCTACCAATGAACTTAAAGTGAGTTATTTTCTCTTTTATGTGTTCTGGTCCATAGGGAGACAAAACACAGAATTGGTCAAAAACAAAATTAGACCTCAAAGAAAACCATAAATCGGTATCAGGCATCAAAAGCCTGATCACTGCAGCGCTGTGTCACTCAATGCACTTTTTTGTGCATTTAAGAGCATCCTATTCATATGATCTAACATGATCTTGTTTTAGAAAACTGCACATTTTCTATATATACAGGTCCTTCTCAAAATATTAGCATATTGTGATAAAGTTCATTATTTTCCATAATGTCATGATGAAAATTTAACATTCATATATTTTAGATTCATTGCACACTAACTGAAATATTTCA
>JAHUTJ010019226.1:0-11138 GCA_036250325.1 Characodon lateralis | reverse complement strand
GAATCGTGTCCAGCTTGCTATTCTGCTCTCTTAACATTTCAGTCTGAGTGTTGATCGCTCTGCAGACTCCATCCAACATCGCAGGAAGCTTTGGAGTACTTTGAACAGCCGCCCACGTTTTGCAAATTTCTCGATAAGCCAGGTTCTCACCAACTCCAAAAAACAGAAATCCTGTTATCAAAGTCCAAATATGTCCACATTTTCTACGTCCTCGACCGACATCGTAGTGAGGAACACAATCTTCCACTGCTGCCAAGAATCCATTGTGTATCCAGACAAGAACGTCCCGCCTGGACAAGAGGGTCTCCTTTACCCTGTCTTCCCGTAGGAAAAAAAATTTTGACCAATTACGTTGAGAGACCAGCTGACCAAATCCATAATTTACAAGTTTGGAGGACATGCAAAGCGAGGCTTTGAGAAAAATACAGACAAAAAGCAGAAGCAGAGATCAGCAGGGAGGGAGGGAGAGAAAACATGTGTCTTCCACCGAGAGCAAGAGAAAAAAAAAAAAGGGAGGAGGTAGAGCAGACCCACCTGAAGCACACCAAAGGAAGGGACATTAGTAGGTGTTGACATGAGGTTGTTACTGCAGGTAATTGGAGCAGCAAGGGGCTATCTCTGCTTTCAAGGCTCAGTCTTCTGGTGAAAATGGCACTTATATAAAGGTTTAACTCTAAATGCTGCTGTGTTTCTAAAAGGCATGCTCTGACATTTATTTTCATCTGTAAGAGAACATCTGTAAATGTTTTATATAATTCATGTAGAGATGAGTACGTTATCTTCATTATTTGTTCTTTGATTCTTCCACTCAAGGAAACGAGGTTTGGCAGCAGTAATAGCCCCAAAGGTCCTAGTCCTCCAGGTGTTACTGCTAATGGTGCTAGCCTTAGAGGTGTTACTGCTAATAGCTCAAATGATAATGCTACTAATGGTACCTTTGTGCTAACAATATTACCCCCTGATGTATTAATATCCAATGAACCAGCCTCCAAACTGCTAGTCCTAAAGGCGAAGGTGCTAACATTAGCAAAGTAAAAGCAGCTAATGCTAAGAGCTAAGAATCATAATTAGCTTTATTGCCAAGTTCGTGCATACAAACAAGGAATTTGACTCCGGTACACTTTGCTCTTTTGTTCTGTTTTTGCATTACAGAATATACAAATTTACAATTTACAATGTACAATATAAGGGCAATACAGCTAACTATTATTCATGCTAACAATACGAACACAAAAAAAAAAAATAAATAAAACATTATTTTCAATTTTATGAGCTGATTTAATGTTCGACCAGTGGATGCTTGATTTACTTTAATTGAAAATGACTCGTCTACTCTGAAGGACATAAGTTAGTAAATAGGAAGAATAAAAGTAAATGATTTGAAAAAGTTTATACTTTATGTATAAAGGTAAATTCAAGTCTGACCTTCATTTAGAATTTTCTGCTGAGATTGTAGTTGCATGATAAACTGAACTTTCTGCAAAGCACATATTATATTGAAATTCCGTTTGGGATTAATAAAATATTTATGAACTGAATTGAATTTCTATGCTATGCTATCTGTGGTGATTACCACTGGTTTCATGAAGATCTGGACCTTCCTCTGCAGACTCAAAGCTGCTGGTCAGCACAGAGCAGATAACCTGCAGCTGAAGCTCTCTGGGGCTGTGTGGGAGACTTTCCTTTGTTCTCTGCATGAGAAAAACAGGTTTGATCTAACCGTGCACATCTTGTTCTGCAACATTACTCTTCAATCCGAACATGAACACCAGGAGCAGGATGGGGATTCTGTTTGGGCCCTAATGAAGCCTGGAACTGACTCAGAGAGCTTTTATACCTAAGATAACTTTCCAGAGACTTTCTGCAGGTTGTATTTATATTTTCTTTTTGAGATTTCACAAATGGTGTAATCTTCTGTTCTTCATCTGGCAGAGAGGAAGGTGTTGATTGAGACAGGGATGTGAGTTGCTGTGAAGAGACACCAATTAACAGGAGGTTTAAAACCTTTTGTGTTCTAGTACTTGCTTCAGTCACGAAACCAGGACCAACCTCCTGGCAGATTTATCTTTTGTGTTTTTACTTTTGTAACACAACAGATACAAAGTGCTTTGTGTTTTAGGTCATTGTTCTGTAAATTCAGAAAATGCAACTATTACTGCTCCTACTGAAGCCAAGGTTCGACTATCGGCCGGACTCTCCCCTCCAATACCCTGGTGTAGGCCTTACCAGGGAGGCTGAGGAGTGTGATCCCCCTGTAGTTGGAACACACCCTCCGGTCACCCTTCTTATGAATGGGGACCACCACCCCAGTCTGCNACTATCGGCCGGACTCTCCTCTCCAATACCCTGGCGTAGGCCTTACCAGGGAGGCTGAGGAGTGTGATCCCCCTGTAGTTGGAACACACCCTCCGGTCACCCTTCTTATGAATGGGGACCACCACCCCAGTCTGCCAGTCCAGAGGCACTGTCCCCGACCGCCATGCAATGTTGAAGAGTCGTGTCAACCATGACAGCCCCACAACATCCAGAGATTTGAAATACTCAGGGCGGATCTCATCCACCCCCGAAGCCCTGCCAGCTCTTTAACCACCTCGCTGACTTCAGCCTGGGTGATGAAAGAGTCTAACCCCGAGTCCCCAGCCTCTGTTTTCACCACGGAATGCGTGATGGCAGGATTGAGAAGATCCTTGAAGTACTCCTTCCACCGCCCAATAATGTCCCCAGTCGAGGTCAGCAGCCTCCCACCCCCATTGTATACAGTGTTGGCGAAGCAGTGCTTCCCCCTCCTGAGGTGCCGGACGGTTTGCCAGAATCGCTTCGAGGCCAACCGGTAGTCCTTCTCCATGGCCTCACCAAACTCCTCCCAGGCCTGGGTGTTTGCCCATTGCACGCTTGGCACGCTTGACCTCACGGTACCCGTCAGGAGTCCCACAAGCCAACCACAGCCAATAGGACTCCTTCTTCAGCTTGACAGCGTCCGTTACTGCCAGTGTCCACCACCGGCTTCGGAGATTGCCACCGCGACAGGCACCGCAGACCTTACGGCCGCAGCTACGGGCAGCGGCATCGACAATAGATGCGGAGAACATTCTCCACTCGGACTCCATGTCTCCAACATCCCCAGGAATCTGGTCAAAGCTCTCCGGGAGGTGAGAGTTGAATACGTCCCTGGCTGAGGGCTCCGCCAGACGTTCCCAGCAGACCCTCACTATGCCCTTGGGCCTGCCAAGCCTCCTCTTACAGCGGATCCAATTCACCACCAGGTGGTGATCAGTGGACAGCTCAGCCCCTCTCTTCACCCGAGTGTCCAAAACATGCGGCCGAAGGTCTGATAATACGACAACAAAGTCGATTGTTGACCTCCTGCCCAGGGTGTCCTGGTGGCAAGTGCACTGATGAACAACCTTATGCTTGAACATGGTGTTCATTATGGACAATCCGTGACTAGTACAGAAGTCCGATAATGAAACACCTCTCGGATTCAGAACGGGGAGGCCATTCCTCCTGATCACTCCTCTCCAGGTGTCAATGTCATTTCCCACGTGGGCGTTGAAGTCCCCTAGCAGAATAATGGAGTCCCCGGGAGGTTGCACTATCCAGCACCCCTGACAGGGACGTCAAGTTGGCTGGGTACTCTGCACTACCGCCCGGCTCATAGGCCGAAACAACAGTCAGAGACCTGACCCCAACCCGAAGGCGCAGGGATGCGACCCTCTTATCCACCGGGGTAAAACCCAATATGAGATGGCTGAGCTGAGGGACAACAAGCAAACCCACCCCAGCCCGCCGCCTCTCCCCGTGGGCCACTCCAGAGTAGAAGAGAGTCCAGCCCCTCTCAAGGAGATGGGTTCCAGAGCCCACGCTGTGCGTGGAGGCGAGCCCGACTATTTCTAGTCGATATCTCTTGACCTCCCACACAAGCTCAGGTCCTTCCCCCACAGTGAGGTGACATTCCAGGAGCCAGCCTAAGCATCTGGGGATCGGGCCGCCGAGGTCTCCACCTTCGTCTGCTGCCCAATCCTCTTTGCACCGGTCCCTCATGGTTCCCCCTGCAGGTGGTGGGCCCACTGGGGGATGGCCACGTATCTGTCCTTCGGGCTTGGCACGGCCAGGTCCCACGAGGAGCAACCCAGCCACCAGGCGCTCTCTGACGGGTCACGACAACCAGGCCTGGCTACAGGGTGGGACCCCGGCTCCGTCGTACCAGGCGACGTCACGTGCCTTGATTGTATAGTCCTCATGAGGGTGTCTTGAACCGCTCTTTGTCTGACCTAGAGCCTGCTTGTCATGGGCGACCCTACCATGGGCATTTAAGCCTCGGACAATATAGCCTCTAGGATGATTCGGGCACTCAAACCCCTCCACCACGTTAAGGTGGCGGTTCAAGGAGGGGATTTCACCTTATTCAGCACTTTCTTCCTGCATTTCATACTTATTTTAATTCTGACCCATGTTTGGGCCAACTGACTTTAATGAAATGTGCAAAATTAATACCCCAGATCAAACAATAGGCCATAAGTAGATTATAGAAAATTACTTGAAATTGTTGGCCATCGAGTGGTGATGAGCCATCTTCCTAATGGGTACCAACTGGTGGATGGTCTGTATGGAACATCCTGTGGCAGATGGCACATTTTCTACTCAGTTCAGTTTTATAAACCGCCAGTTCACAATTGATATAATCTCAGAGTGTCTTATAAGAAAAATGGCTCCAGTTCATTTCCAAATACGCAGAGCAAGATGATTCAGGAGCACTTTCTATGTGAAATAAAATCTGAGCACATGGATTAAAACAGAATGCATGTTATTCCAGCAGTAGCTCCTTAAATGGCTCAGTCCAGGAGAAAGGCGAGGTCAAAGGCAATCATTGAGGGGATTTTTATCCTGGCTGCATGAAGTTATTGGCAGTAATAAATTACATAGAAAGGCTGGACCAGATGTGGCGTCTGTTTAAAAAAAAAGATAATCTCCGAAGTATCAGAAAATGTAAAGTCAGGTTCAAAACTGTACATATCTGCCATGGTGATGGAGGGAACTGACCAGCAAACCTTCTAAAAACCTTTCCATGGACAACAGCTGGAAAATGACCTTTAAGCCAACTAATTCAATGTCAAACCTTATACAGATTAAAAGCTCTAAAGCCAGATGTTGGTGAAAATTAAATGCTTGATGTATGGCATACAGCTAAGAGCAGCATCAGGCTAAGTGGAATCAACTCCACCAACCTCAGCTGCTGTAGCGATGTGCTCCCAGTGCTCCCAGGCATCTCCAGCAGTCCTCGACTGGATGTTCACTGAACAAAATGGGCTGGATCATAAAACAGATGTATTCCTTGTTGCCTTTGCAGAAGCCTGAGGCTGCCAAAGAACTCTGGGGGGGAGAGAGAGTGTGTTATAAGTATGCTTGCTGTATCAGTGAGTATAAAGTGTGCCTGAGGAAGAGCTCAAGGCTCATCCCAACAACACAGTGTTAAAAACAAGATGAACAGTTATTTGATTCAACTCAGGGGTGCTGGAACGCCTGCAGTCCTGCAGACGTAGTCATGTTGCCTTCCTAGCAGGTTTAGCCCAAATCTTAACAACATGGCAGTTCTAGAAAAATATGGGAAATAAAAGCATAAAAGCACAGTATGGAAAAACGTCTCTGTTCCAACTAGGTCCTTGATCCCATATGTGGTATAAATTAAATTAAACGTTTTTTATCCAACATATTCTGTTCATTGTTGTTTCTCTGTACTGAAGGTACTTAAAACTTATCATCTAGCAAATATTAAACAGAAAAATGAAATGTTTCAGATCAGAGCATACATGTTAGCTTCTGCTCTTCAAATTGGTTTGATACTTACACGGTTTGTCTCAGCAGAAAATGTTCCTCGTTACGCTCCATGATCCAGAACTTCCATCAGCAGCAAGAACTCTCAGTACTGGTTCTGTATGACATCACTGTGGAGAAATTTTGCCCTCTGTTCTTTTCAGTATTGCTTCATTGCTCACAGCAAAACAAGCTCAAATCATCACACCTCCACCACCGTGCTTGACAGGTGGTCTGAGGTGTTTGTGTTGTTTCACTGTTTGGTTTCTTCCAAGCATGGTTCTGTGCATCATGGTCAAACCTTCCTTAGAGGAAAAACAGGGAAGCCGGAAGCCTGAGAACACCATCCTAACTGATGTACGGGGGTGGCAGCATCATGCTGTGGGGGCGTTTTGCTGCAGAAGGGACTGGTGCACTTCACTGAATACATGTTATCATGAGGAAAAAACATTATGTGGAAATATTGAAGCAACATCTGAAGACAGCTTGAGCACAGATGGGTCTTGGATTTATGTAATTTTGTCCCTTTTGGCCCTCAGGGGTCACATCATGGTGATTCTGAAAATCATCTGGAGACCTTTTACTTTGTGTCTCATGACCTCCACTTTGGGAACCCCTGTTTTAGTTGAAGCAGCAGTATTCACTCTGCAGGGTTTGTTCTGTTTGAAGTTTAGATACTTTGGTCCAGTCACCATCCAACATGCAAACTCTGCTCTCTGCTGGGTATGTGTGCTTCTTTACATTCATCTCAGTGAAACTACTTTTTAATCATCAGTTTAGGCAGAAAACAGCATCAGTTACAGAAACAATCACTTTCCTTCCACACTTTTTGGGAAAATGCAGCAGCAATGGAGTCGGTTCATGGTGCAACAGGATTTTACAGCAGTAATAGTCTACAACGGCTCACCCTGGCAGGTGATGTAATATCCTGTGCCTTCACTGTTTTTCTAATCTGGTTTAGTAGGATGCAATGCTTCGGTCATGCTCTAATCTCACTGAACATACACCACAATTCTTTAGCAGGCTTATAGGCTGTCTTACCATGACAGGATAGTCAGCAAATTATTTACTTGGAAAGAGATTATTCAGCGAGCTGATAGGGTATGTAAGTTGAGCCCAGGATTGTTTTTGCCAGCATGCAGCTCCAGGAGGTTTCTGGGCCTGACAGCAGCTCAGTGCCGGCTGTTCATTGATATGCCGCAGCCGCTCTCCCTGTCTTGCTGTACGATAGAATGCATGGACTTTGTGACAAAGTTGATGAAGCATGCATTTTCATCACAGTGCTGAGGCAGAGCCCCAGCAGTGGTGATAGGAGCATTAAGCAGAAGCAAAGAAAGGTGTGTGAGGACATAAGGAGAGCAAACAGAAGCATAAAACTGTTGTACAGCAAAGATTTTTCATTATTTACTCACAACCTGAAGTAATGTGTTGCAGGTTTGTATCTACACCTGTTTCTTGTTACCTTCCTGCTAAGAAATGGGGTCAATATTGTTTTGGTGCATTTTTTTCTGCATGGAACTGATTAAGGACATGTTCTGAATTTTGTCCAACGTTGGTTTAAATGTTTGAACATAAAATATTGAATGGCAACGGCTGCTGCCATTTAGTCGTCATTGATCACATCAGATACACCTGACTGCAGCACAAGATGTTAGTTCGACTTTAAGAATAAGCAGCAGAAAGAAGTGTCAGGCTGCTCGCACTGATCAACCCCGAGTTTTATGTGTCTGTAGGACTGAAGCAATGACAAAGTACCTGACAACAACCCTGGAGCAACACAAAAGAAAGATCTGATTTGGTTGCAGTTTGGTTCACACGTTGACCAGTGACACGTATATAAATCATGAAATCAGCATGGAGCTGGGTGTGAGTGGAGCGATGGTGTAATCAGGCAGTGGCTGCAGCATCTGACAGTCTAAACTGGTCAGCAGAGACACAGGATCCCTTGTAGATGTTTTGCACAGCATTATATTATTATAATGCTCCTATCACCACTGGGTGGAGTTAGATATGGATCACATTGTGTGTACGCATGGGGTGGTGTGTTTGTACTATGCTGTATGCTTCATCCACCATGCTATAGTTTCTTGTGTTTTATTAGAAGATGAGAGTGTCTCGACGCCACAGAATGACCACTTCACTAAACTGTGAACAAGCAGTTTTTGTGACATTCCTATAGATTAAGAAGGTGCATACGTCCTCTAAATGGCCCCCATCTCTGAGCATGTAGCTGCACATTTAGTTCATGCAGTGACAGAAATGATGCTACAATAATTAGTAGTGTGATGAGTTGAGTCCAGCACCAGTAGCAGTCTGTGCCCTGTCTCCAGTAACTCATAATTAAACTATCTGATAAGGACAAAGTATAGTGATTATTCATGGCCAGTTTATGGCACACTCAGTGGGCTACTCCGATCCATTCTTTATGTTGTCAAGTCCTCTTTAACTTTCTTCACCCTGAGAGAAACTTGTCCAAAGGGTCACAGTTTTCTGACAGCTTGTGGGTGGTACTCAGGCCTGCAGCTGCATCAATTAAGCAGCTGCAAAATACAGAACAGTTATGTATGTTTTCTCCTTAGCAGTGATGTAGAGAAGCTTGACAGGACATCAAAGAAGAAAAACTGGTTTGAATGTTCAGAAATTTAAATAATTTCTGAATTTAAGCCTTTTTCTGTGGTAACATTTATCATTTCAGACTGTGAAAAGCAATTGGAGGGTAAGAAGGTATCAGCAGCCTTTACTCTCTGTGTTTTTGGTTGCAGGGCATCACTTTGTATGCATTAAAGTGCAGAGATCTGAATCACATTGTGGTCAACAAGCTCAGAGAAAAGGGCATTTTTTACCAAACCAGTTTGCTGACCTCAAAACAGCAGCAGAGTCTTTGCCTTTCCTCGTGTTTTCAGAGATCACATAAGATGGGTCATGCACTGTTGGTTGAGAAGAAAACTAAGTGAAAAATTAATCATCCGCTGTTTTGATCGCCGGTCACAAATTATTACACAGTTTTACTGAACACAAGCAAGCAAACATCTGCTGTTTCTTTGGTTTCAAAAGAATGTGTTTAGATGAAAATCGCCTCAGTACCAACAGAACCAGAACAATTTATTCTCCTGTTTGAGCCACGTTCTTTGTTCTTAGTCATTATCAGGACAAATCAAGATAGATGTAGAAAAAACAGATTGAAACAGCTTCAATGCTGTTGTGATGTGTACCTCAGAAAGCAACATGCACGAAGTAGGCTGTGATGTCATTTCTTCTAATAATCTCTGTAAGTCCGATGCGCAATCATTCACCGTTAACTGATCATCTCCACTTAGGAAGCCGAGTTCAGCAGAAACCGTCCATTTTTCAGGGCTGTTTTATTTGGCCAAACTGAGATTTTAAGTCTTAAAGGCACGATGTCAAACAAGTGACCATCAAACCTCGAGCTTATTTGGATTTACTGCTGAAGGCCACTGCCGGCCCACATCCAGCCTTAACCCTCTAATGCTTCTCACCTCTATGTTCAGAAAAATACAATGAGTTATTGTTTTCTACAAGAACCATAGAGCGCTATTGGTTTGTTTTTATTTTTAAAGCTGTAAGCTCATTTACAACATGTCATGATTGTACTCGTACTCGTACTCTTCGTCTTCCGCTTATCTGGGACCGGGTCGCGGGGGCAACAGACTCAGCAGACTCAGCAGAGACGCCCAGACGTCCCCCTTTCCCCAGACACCTCCTCCAGCTCCTCCGGGGGGAGCCCAAGGCGTTCCCAGGCCAGCCGAGAGACATGGTCCCTCCAGCGTGTCCTGGGCCGTCCCCTGGGCCTCCTCCCGGTGGGTCGTGCCTGGAACACCTCCCGANGGAACACCTCCCGAGGAAGGCGTCCAGGAGGCATCCGGTATAGATGCCCGAGCCACCTCAACTGGCTCCTCTCGATGTGGAGGAGCAGCGGCTCTACTCCGAGCTCCTCCCGGATGGCCGAGCTCCTTACCCTATCTCTAAGGGAGTGCCCGGCCACCCTACGGAGGAAGCTCATGATTGTCTCATGTACTAAAATAACGTACTGCCACATGTTTCCAGATCCGTCTTCAGATCCGTCTTCAAATCTCAGATCTGGGGATTTTTTTATTCAATGTATAGATCAATATTTTTCAGTTTTTGGTGTGGTAGCAAACAATTTATTGTAAAATGTTTTATCATAAATCAGTGTTTCGCTGCTGCCACACAGCTGATGGCGGCAGGAATCATTTAAATCAGGTGTGCTGGAGCTTAGACATGCAGGACCCCCGTCACAAACAATCTGACCTTTGTGTTCAGGTTTTCCAAAGCTGTACAAATTATCCTGCTCACTTTGAAGCAACAGATCTGTTAGCTCAGGCTGTATTTTCTCCTCTTTGCAGCTGCTTCTGTGATACAAACTTCCACAGTAATGGTCCCAGTTTGGTGATGTGTAATTTCTTGTCCAGGAACAACAGGGCAGAAAAGATGCAACAGGTTGAAGTTCACCTCCGATCAACACAGTTTGAATGACAGGAAATAGCCATGCCTTCTGAAAACCAATCAAAATGCAGGAAATCCTCTCAAAGTGGGTCAAGGAAAGAGAGATGAAAATGCCCTACACACCAAACTTGTCCCAAATCTGAGATGAAAATACAGAATTTGAGCTCAGTGAGTAAATTACCAACACAGGTTGACACCATGGTACCATTTATTCATTTAAACACTGTTTAGTGAACATAGTTTTGGACTCACTGTACCAGATTAACCATTAGAGCTATATCTTTGTATGTCTCCTTTAACTGCCTTGTGGAAAATGGGAATCCAGTGTTTTGGAAGTGAAACGCCAATTAAATGGGCTTTAACAGAACCAAATGGGAGCTGTTATGGCTCTGGAAGACATAGATCAGCAGGTGTTTCATGCTGCTCTTCAGCTTTATGGAAGTTTTATGTTCTCTGTCTGGAGAAAAGACCCATTTTTATTCAAGGAACATTTTTGTACCTCTGAAGATTTCACCCCATAGAAGAACAGGAAAAGATGATGATGACATTTTTCAGTTGTTTGCTTGGGAAAAGCAGGAATATTCCAGACTGGATGGAAAATGAATAAGATTTGAATAAAATTTCCAAATGAAACAAGATGTTTTAAATGGTTAGTCTCTTTGGAGGAAAAACAAAAGGTTTCCCAGGTGCACAAAAAGCCAGATTATAAATGTCTTCAGGGACAGAGACCTTCATTACTGGAGACATGTCCTGTGGTCTGATGAGACTAAACCTGCAGTGTTTGGACATAATGTCCATCGTTACGTTTAGAGGAAAAACAGGGAAGCTGGAAGCCTGAGAAA
>JAHUTJ010019225.1:0-11143 GCA_036250325.1 Characodon lateralis | reverse complement strand
AACCTCTGGAAATAAACAGGTGGTCTTCTGAAGCCTGCGAGAACACCACCTGATTTGCCTTGTTTACTTCTGCTACTGATTGATCTGAGACACATCTAAAACATTGTAACATTCTGTGGTTTGTAAATAACTCTGTGACCTTGATTTTAACTCTATTTGTCTCACGGGTCATTTTGACCCGAAGACCACCTTTGTACCTTTTTTGTACAGCTTATATGGAAATGTGAATAAAAGCAACATTTCACTTTTTCTGTTGTTGGGACCAATCTAGGAAAAGTCATAAAATTTCAAGTAAAAAAAATAACATTTAGTGGATTTTTTAGGGGGTTATAACACAGTGGCGGGTCATTTTGACCCGAGGACAACAGGAGGGTTAAGCCAACAAGAGAACAAACCCAATAACTTTTCAGGGACGTCAGTTTATGTCCTGCGTTCTTTAAGCTCTCGTGAAGAGCCAGATCTCTTTCACATTGCTATCTGTGAAAGGGTACATTTGAGCAATACCCATTAAAAAACAGTTCTGTCATATAGCCACAAAGACAAGCCTATCTTTAAACTGCCTTTGGCTGATAAATCACCAGTGGAAGCAGCCATGTCAGTAGGGTAAATTATAGAGGGCCATGTATAAGATAGTGTTGGACATCTCCCTTTCTAAAGGACAAACTCCTCAGTGGTGTGTGATGTCTCAAATGTCTCCACTACTGCAGAAATTACAAATGGTCCAGGGTTTTTTTTTCTCCTTGTAATAAAAAAATAAAGTCTGGTCTAGTTTGTCAGCCAGTCACTGCTTGCTAGTGTAGAATTTTAGGTTCAACATAAACCTAACTTAATGAGATACTCATTCTACTAGCGGTAACATCAACAAGTGAATAAATTAAATGAAAGGTTTGAACACTTGAACATTTGTGTATGGCAAACTTAAAAGCACTCTTAATGGGTCTAAGGCATTATAGTCAATAGCCTCAACTCAATCCCTGAAGCTGAAAGAAAATGCTCCTGCAGATTCTAAATGACAGTAGAACTGTTTGAGGCCTTCGTTAGAATACCAAAGCATGACTAAGCTTAAAAACCAATTTTTTATTAACAGCAATGAAACATACTATCAGAAAAAAATGATAAATCATTAGCTGTGTAAAAATAGGAATCGGGATTAGCAAGCTTAAACCAATTAGGAATCATAATGTAGTCAGAAACAAGTCTTTTTTTATACTGCACCATACCTTAAACCTGAGAGCAATGAACTGGCAGAAAGGTAATTGTCTTCCTGCACCTGGGGTTTGTAAAGGACATCAATTTCCACACCACCTGCCCAACCCTTTTTTTCTAGCTATCATTTCCATTATTTCTGGTCACATTTTGTGGGCGGATATACAAATGCTGAAAAAACCATGACCTGCTTTTTTGCCAGTATACTGATGTGGTTTGGCTTTCCTCATCCTTGTCAGTCACATAAAATTATCATAAAATAAAACAGTGGCTTTTGGTTTTCATTTTACGTACACAACTTTCTCAACCCCAATGAACATTCAAAGCACGTTTTGTAGGCAAGTTAGAAAACAAAACCTGGTCCAAAACACTCTCAAAACAAAAAAAAAAAAGCTGAGAGAATTTTCGCCTCAGTACATCATGAGTGTTGGGTCCACTACATTTTGGTTCTGTGAAATATTTTAAAAGATGAATACAAAAGGTGACCTTTAACTAGGGGGATTATGACATGACAGCCCAAGCAGCACTGCTTAGGAGAGCAGAGTCATTACATCTACTGTGTTCAACCGGTCACCTTTGATCTTATCCAATCTCTGTCCTGTGTTGGTTTCTGCTCCTGACAAGAGAAAAACGGCACTGATGAGAAAACGTAAGACAGTAACGAAGGGGAGATAACTGATTGGTCTCTTGCCTCCTGTTTTCAAGTTGCCGCCTTATCCAAAGCACATTAATGACTACAAATTCATGACCAGATTCAGGACTGACAAACAAGCACCCAGATAGATGGTCTTTAGAGTGAGGCTGTTTGCAAATTGTACCACAACAGCATTGAAAAACATGGAAGGAAAGTGTACTTATATGCATAAATTAGTTAATATTGAAGTTTTCCCCAGACTTACTCAGCAAAGAGGCACTCTGTTGCCATTTTCATCAAAAGTAATAGAGTAATGTTTTAAAGCAACACTCCAGAACCTGTAAAATACAACATCGTATGAGATTTGAAGCAATGGGTCATAGATTTCTTATACTACAAAATGTTGTAATGTTTTTGTAGCCGAGAGCATTACTGAAATCAGGGGTGCTACATTTTAAGCAAGAAAATGAAGGACACCTACTACTTCTATTGGGGTGACAAACAAAACCATGGCCTCAAGTAAGTATTAGGATTCATACTTAATATTTGAGGTGTTTGATTGCCAATAAACAGGAAGATGAACAGAAAATGGCTGCGTTAATGTGTGTTCATCTTCTTGTTGAGATTTACCAAAACTACTAAGAGAATACTGCTGTTAAAAAGTAACTTATTTGTTTAAAGTGTTTGCAAAATGTAAACTATCGTTTATAAAACAGTACCTGAAAACAATTATTCGCTAAATTATGTGCATAATGATATTAATCTCAATTATTCATAAGAATTTCATGAGATTAATCGCAATTAAAAATGTTGCCCAACACTAGTTTTTACAGATAA
The DNA here is from genome assembly GCA_036250325.1 of Characodon lateralis. Taxonomy (NCBI): domain Eukaryota; kingdom Metazoa; phylum Chordata; class Actinopteri; order Cyprinodontiformes; family Goodeidae; genus Characodon; species Characodon lateralis. Next base: position 8,466 of record JAHUTJ010019225.1, on the reverse strand, counting down.
TGTTTAGATGACCCAGTTACATTATCACCACAATATATTTTATGATAATAAAACTGCATAATTATTAAGGGTAGTGTAAACACAGGATTTGGCTAAAGTATTTTCAGTTGTCAAACAGTCAGTCAGTCAGTCATTTTCTACCGCTTATTCCATAGAGGGTTGCGGGGAAGCTGGTGCCTATCTCCAGCAGTCTATGGGCGAGAGGCGGGGTACACCCTGGACAGATCGCCAGTCCATCACAGGGCCAGTTGTCAAACATTTACAGATTTTTTTTTTTATGCAAAAATGGTAGGGATACCTAAATTTCTATCATAGGTTTTTTTTAACAGATTTATTTAATCAATTGTTGTATTGCCTTCTGGTAATTACTTACCTTAAAATTAAATCTAGTTTATTTTAAAACCCTATCATAGTTAATTCCCTCAGAAGACATTTTTTATTAATGTATTCTTTAATTCATGTATTAAACATTTATTAAAGAGGTTAGTTCAACAGAACTCTGTAAAACGGACAAATCCAGTCTTGTACTGAACTAAAATGGGCAACACAGTTTAATTATTAAATACAAGACAATTTCCTTGATTTTAAGGGATGAGTGGCTACCCTAACTGTAATGCAAACCTAGCTTTGATGTAACCAGGAACAAGTACATGTTCAGCTCCTATGTCATTTTTTTCTGCTCTACTGTAGGAAAGCAACAAATGTTAGCTATGTTACTGTAATGTCTGCAGTGACGTTACTATAGTAATGTTAGCTGTAGGGTTATAAATGTAACATTTTCAAGCATCTTTGATAAAAACAAATGTTTCTGCAAAATAGAATGACCTCTGCTTTAAATGTCAATGATAATTTAGAAGACATGATTAGGTTTCCTATGTATGCTAAAGTGCCAGCATGATCAGTTTCTGAAAAAACTGTTTATTGTATTGTATTTTTATCGTTATTTTTACATACAAAGTTCCTGTACAGAATTGCTATCTCCTTCAGCCAACACTTGGCAGAACTACTGCTTTTCATTTCCTGTTAATGCTGATCAAGAAATACAAGATAATCAATTATCGAAGAAATATTTGCAGTGCTCTAAATGGTAGCTGTAAATAATGCGCTTCTTAGCTCTTATAGAATGTTTTTGTTAAACTTTTGTATTCATTTATAAATTGAGAATTAAGACTATTTAGCAATTCATCAAGTTATCCATCCATCCATCCATCCATCCATCATATATACCCTGCATAACAACTGTTTGTTCATCATTATATTGACAATCTTTATTACATATTGATGCTAAACTTACACAGAGTCCTGGCACTGTTGAGCCATCCGTTCCTTAGCTCTCAGCAGTAAAGACTTTATGGGATTTTTTTTTTTATAAAATAGATTCTACTAAGAATAAAATCATTGGCAAACTCCCGAACATGATTACTTCATCATCAGTAAGTGAGACAGCAATGAAAGTAACTTTAGAAACTGATTTGTGTTTGTACTGTGTTGATCCTGTGGAGCTTCCTGAGTTATCAGAAATATTAGCTTCATCTAAACCTTCAACTTGTGTTAGACCCAGTCCCAACCAAATTATTTAAGGAAGTGTTCCCTTTGATTACCATGTTCTGTTAGATATCAGAGCTGCATTTCAAACAGTTGATCACAACATTCTCTTAGAAAGGCTGTAATATGCTGTAGGGATCAGGGGAACAGCACTAGGCTGGTTTAAATCTTATTTGTCTGACAGATTCCAGTTTGTTCATGTAAATGATAAATCATCTTTAAACTCCAGGGTTAATTGTGGAGTACCACNTGTAATATGCTGTAGGGATCAGGGGAACAGCACTAGGCTGGTTTAAATCTTATTTGTCTGACAGATTCCAGTTTGTTCATGTAAATGATAAATCATCTTTAAACTCCAGAGTTAGTTGTGGAGTACCACATGATTTAGTGCTTGTGCCAATTATCTTTATTATATATATATATATATATATATATACCTCCAATAGGTAAAATTAGGCAGCAAGGAATACATTTTCACTGTTATGCTGATGATACTCAGCTTTATTTATCCATAAATCCTGGTGAGTCCAACCAGATAGACAGACTACAGGCATTTCTTGAAGACATAAAAACTTGGATGACTTTCTAATTTTTGCCTATAAATTCAGACAAGACAGAAGTTGTCGTCTTTGGACCGGAGTCTTTAAAAAAGAAACTGCTTAGTCAATCATTTAACCTGGATGGCATTAAATTGACCTCCAGTAATAAAGTAAAAAAAAAACTTGGTGTTATATTTGACCAGGTCATGTCATTTAAATCCCATATAAAACAGTTTCTAGGATTTCCTTCTTTAACCTCCAGAATTTTGCCAAAATTAGAAATATTCTATTCAGGAGTGAAGCTAAAAAACTAGTCCATGCATTTGTTACTTCAAGGTTGGACTATTGTAATTCTTTACTATCAGGATGTCCACAAAATAAAGTTAAAAGTCTTCAGCTGATCCAAAATGCTGCAGCAAGAGTTCTGATGAAATTTAAAAAGAGAGATCATATTTATCCAATTTTAGCGTCCCTTCACTGGCTCACTGTAAAATCCAGAATAGAATTTTAAATTCTCTCTCTCACGTATGAAGCCCTTAATGATCAAGATCCATCACACATTAGAGATCTGATTGTTCTGATTGTTTCATCAAGAGTGGCTTATGTTATCCTGAACTATCTCTGTAGTTATGCTGCTATAGGCTTAGGCTGCTGGAGGATATAATGACCACTTTCACTTTCTCTGCTACATTCTCATACTACTCCCCAATTTTGCGTTATCTGCTGTTATTTCAGCATTTAACTATATGTTCTCTCTCAGTTTTTTTTCTTCTCTGTCTAGAAGCTACACCTGGCCTGGCTCTGTGTTTAGCTGTGTTACCTTCCTGGCAGCTGAGCTGCTGCTGCCAACAACTTAATGCTGACCTTATACAAATGATACACTTGACCCTGTCTTTCAGTATTTAATCCTGTCTCTCCCAAACACAGCAAGTGGCTGAGCTTCCACTGTGACTAACTGTATGTGCTCCCTTTCCTACTGAAAACTGGCTCTGAGTTCATCTGCTTAGCTGTCTTTCTCTCCTAGATGAAGCCACTAAGGGAGCTACAACCATTAATGTTTTACTTTTCCTTCCCATATAACGTACTCTTGGATCAGTGCTTCTGTGTTCTTTTTGTGTCTCTGCTCTGTTCTCCCAAACCCCCAGTCGGTCGTGGCAGATGGCCACTCACAATGAGCCTGGTTCTGCTGGAGGTTTCTTCCTATTAAAAGGGAGTTTTCCTCTCCACTGTCACTACATGCTTGCTCAGTATAAGGGATTGCTGCAAAGTCAATGCAAGCAACTGCCCACTGTTGCGATATGCTCATCCAGTAGGACTGAATGCTGCAAGTCATTGACTTGATGTAATCTGCTGGGTTTCCTTTGGTAGAATTTTTTTTTAACCAATTTGAATAATAAACTGAATCTGACTGCACTGTTTGATAGTTAGGATTAATTGGAATGTCTGTACCTGACTTAAAATCTGTGTGATTTGACTGAATTGATTTTGTAAAGTGCCTTGAGACAACCTGTGTTGTGTATTGACGCTATATAAATAAAACTGAATTGAACTGAATTGTTAGGACCGAAGTTCCAGCATGTAGACGGGAAGTTAAGGGAGAAATGTTGAATCATTATTTATCCAACTAAGGTACAAAAAATGAAACAGCAGGATGACTTAACCACCCGAATGTATACATACATGCATGCACACAGAAGAATAGAAGATGAATCTGAGCAGTGATTGATAACCCACAGATACTGATGTCTTCGCTATGGCATTTGTTAGCAGGGAGAGGGAATATATTAGGTGGTAAGCGAACATTCTGTCTCCAATGTTCATTCAGTAAAAGCCAAAATTTGAGAACATTCGAAAGGGGCAAAATTGTAATTGCTAGACAACTTGATCAGAGAATCTCAAAAACTGCTTATTTGTCAGGGTGTTCACAGTCAGCAGTGATCAGGCAGTGGTTAATCTAAAGTTATCCAAACAAGGAACAAAAGTGAACTGGCAACAGAGTCATTGTCAGCCATGGGCTCATTGATGTACATAGGGACTGAAGGTCGGTTCGTATGATCCGATCTAACAGATGGACTGTATGGTTCAGATTGCTTATTTAATGCTGGTTTTGACAGAAAGCTGAAAAACTACACAGATAATTGCTGTTTGGTGGGTATGGGGCTCCACAGCTGCAGACCTGTCGGGGCCAATGTCACAAAGCAATTGTTCAGTTCTCTGTTAGCCTTCTGTCCAGTGCATGCACAACTCATTTCTTGAGATTGATCAAAATAGTCATCTAGAAATTATGTTGCATTTGAAGTCTTTGTATCCTCATACATTGTCATAAAGCCTTGAAGTTAACAGAATAAAAACAGCATAAAATATGGTGTGTCAATGCCAACCTAATTCCTTTGCTAAATAAGAACTTTTTTACTGGTCCTCTGGAGGGGAATAACAATATGAACTGCACTAACATTTGGTTACAGTATATCCAATAACTGTTGGGTAATTTAACCTAGTCACAACTTAAGTTAACTTAAGTTAATGGAACCCCTACGAGAGGTCAGCCGATACTCACACCAATATTCATGGCTGTAAAGCCTTAAATTTATAGGATTTTTCAAATGGCAGGTGTGTGACAGGCATATAATCTATTACTGCCATCCAATGAATAACTGCTAAAACTGCTGACCAAGATATGCAATGATGTTGATAGATGCAGATCATGTCCCTACAGTACAGGCTCTATTGCCTCTAAACTGTGTCCATTTTCACAGTAGAGGAAAGCATTATTTTTGTTGCTGTTCTTACCATAACAAAGCATCATTCCTCAGTGCAGTTTATTTACAATCCATGATCAATTATCAAAATGTAATTAGCATCTGAATAAAAAAATTAAACAAATGAAATAAAATAATTTTAAAATATTGCAACAAAAAATTAAAAGCATCATTACTTAGATTAAATAATGACTGTGTAGTGACAATTAGGGAAAATTTAGAATCTTGTGTGGTTATAAAATTAGCTTTAGGTTTTTGTGCTCGTCAGAGAAAATATCACTTGTTGGCTGGCTGCTTTTTTTTTTTTAAAATAAAAAGTAAAAATGAAAAGGCCGTAGTAGTCAGCTCAAGGGTGGAAGAGAAGATTCAAGTTACAGGCATGTGGGCAAAAAGACAAACCAGTAGAGTGGATCAGATAAGACATGTATTTCATTATGGAAAGGGACAGATGATGGGGAAACATTTGAGTTTTATAAAATATTTTATTGGGTAAGTGGCTAGAATAAAAACATGTTTTCCAGGGGTTGCAATAGCACTGCAGCGTGTGTTCTATCATGACCTTTTATCTTAGACCACAGAGGAACCATCAATTCCACCTTCCAGCTAAACAACATAAAATTTGTATAAAAAGCAAAATAAGCAAAAGGGCATCTTGATAAAAATGTCTATTGATTTCTAAATGTGGTTGGGGTTGATAAAATGAGCTGACAAAAAGTGATATTCTATGTATTTTCTATGCAAAAAAAAAAAAAAAAAACAAGGACTCCCTAACTTGAATAGCTATATAAATAAGATCAATGGCATGCTGCCTTTCAAGGAAATGTCCTTCTAAAGATACTTTTTCATATCTATACTAGTAATCCATCCACAAAACACTAATATGGCCAAAGATCAAATAGAAAATATGTTCCCTATATTGCAGAGCTGATGGCAAAGCAGTGTACTTAGGGTGCAATGCATTGTCAAAGCATCTTTACCCGTTAATGTCCCTTTATTAGGATTTTATGTGTTAGACCAACACAAAGCAGCAAATACATGTGAGGTGAAAGGAATAGGATATGTGGCTTCAGATTTTTTACAAATAAAAATCAGAACAATGCGGCATGTTTTTGTATGCAGGCCCCTTTTATGGTGGTACCCCCTAAAAAAAATCTGTGTACAAGTTAATGTAATTATAAATACAACTGTTCTGTGTATTATCAGCGGTTTGGTTGGAAAACATTGAACACATAGCATCATAAAGACTAAGTAACACACATTACGGGTCTGGATAAAGTGATGGGGAACTTTAAAGCTTGTTTAGATTAGAAAACAAAACTCCAACCAGTGAAATACCACTGTCCATGCAATGATCTGAAGGTGAAAAGATTATGGCACAACTGTACACATACCAAGACAAGTTGATATAAACTGAAACCGCTGTTCAGAGAAGCAGCAAAGAGACCCATCATAAGTGTGGAGGAGCTGACGAAATTCACAGCTCAACTTGGAGAGTCTGTCAATGGGGCTACTACTGATTGTGCACATCACAAACCAGCCATCACGATTGTTATTGATCGTAAATTAAAACTTCCTGCAACACTTTTCCAGAAAAAAGAAAATAAAGCTGAAATAAGCTGTACTATACATAAATAACCAAACACAAAACAGAATCTAATCCCCTTAAAATATAGATGTGACCACTTTAAATCTATCATTAAGTGTTTTTTTCTGAAATAATTTTAAATAGTCAGCTTATTTCTCCTTTAATTGTTTAACTGGAGGCAGAGTAAGCCAAGTTGCATTGAGCTTGTTTTGCAGGCCCATGTTCCTTAATTTGCAAACACCTGCGACCAAATCCTATTATGAAATAAACACAGAAGCTGTTGAGAATAACAAACAGGTTTTTTTGTCTTTCCCCACCCTCACTTGGCTCCCATCCTTCATAAACAAAATCATCTCCATTACCTTTGGGAATATTAAATTAAATAGTTGCCATTGACACATGAACCTCTGCTGGGACCTGTACCAGTAAATTAGGAAGGTGAAGCAGGGCGGGCGAGGACAGGCTCTGAGTCAATTAGCTGGTTGGTGAAGTGTTTTTAGGGGTGAGTGGACCGCAAGCAGATATGGAGATAAAGAGGGAGTTAATTCAATTAATGAATTTGATGCTGCTCAAGCCATTATCAGAGCTAGTAAGGAGCGCTGGTACGTATAAAGCTGCAAGTGCAAAACAAGATTAACACTATCAGATAAAGAGTGTTCATCAGTCAAAGCACACAATGCACGCAATATACTGGGCCTCTCTTTGTTTCACTCCTTTGTCTCACTTTCAGCACATCTCATCTCCTATCTCCTTCTGACTGTCTATCTTCTCCCTCAGAAACATTCAGCTTTTCTCAGTGCGTCAACAAACCAAACCTCCGTTGGTGCCCTGTGCTTTATTAATTGATTTATTCATAAAAAGCAATCAAGAGATCCTACACACTGTTAGTTACACTAATTTGTGTTATTTATTTTTACTTACGTCAGTGGGTAAACTTTCATCATGTAATTTGAAGATCTACTGACTGAAATCTCTTAATTAACTAAAGTGCCTACAAGTAACTGTTAGTTTGTTGGAACTCTTAATCGGTCCAACTTTACAAGTTTGGGCCAAATATAGAGCTGCTAAATTATGGGGGGAAAATCAACGTTGCTTATCACAATTACTGGAAGTATATTGCATTTATTTTAATTAAACAGCAAAAAGCCAATTTGTCCAAACAGTTCGTATGGTTTTTATGCTGTACAATGAATCCGACAAATCTACAAACCCTAGTTTAAATGTCATGCGTTTTTGATGTGAAAAATTTATTCGTTTTTTTGTTTTTTTTTTACCATTGACATGATATTTATCATATATAAAAAAAAAAAAAATCACAAGGGATAATACAAAAAAAACACAACACTGCAATAATCAGGTTGCATAACTGTGGAAACTAAGTTTACTTTGTTGAAGCAGCTTTTCAGTTCCAGCATTCAGTCTTCTTGCGTACACTGCTACCTGCAATCTAAAAAACATGCTAAAACTTTTTAACCAGAGATACAGTTCAGCTGTCCTACTCTGATTTTCTGGACGCTTGCATCCTTTAGCTAAAGCCATAGTTTACAAATATGTTAGAAAGAATCAAATTGATTGTATTGTTCAAATGTATCAGTCAGGAGGAGGAAACAAAAAACATGGTGGGAGAATGTGTTATTTTCTGGTTAAACTAAACTGGATCGTTGGCCACAGCTAAAAAAAATGTCAAAATGTCCATTCAGTGTGATAAACTTGGAAAGCATTAGCAAGGTAGAGTGGATAAATATTACTGGTGTGGGATGCTGATAAACAACTACTGTATCCATGAAGATTAAATGCTGCATTTAATATTGTTTTGACAAAGTATTAGCTTAAAAGGTGCACACTTGTTGCAAATGGGTTACTGGAGCTTTCTCATGTTTTATATTTTTTTTCCTCAGACATATTTGATGTATCACCATCTGGTACGCCGCTGCTACAGCCAAGGATAAGGGCAGGCTGCAGCGTGTCATCCGGTCTGCTGAGAAGGTGATTGGCTGCAGTCTACTGTCGCTCCAGGAACTGTACACCTCCAGGACCC
>JAHUTJ010019224.1:0-11144 GCA_036250325.1 Characodon lateralis | reverse complement strand
AATGCTGTAAACAAAGAATGCTTTCAGAAATATAAATGATGATTGTTTATTTTTATCAATTTACAAAATGCTAAGTGAGCGAACCCAAACATACAGCCAAAGTCATTAAGAACTATCTTCAGCGTAAGGAAGCACAAGCACTTACTGGAAGTGATGGTATGGCCCCCACAGAGCCCTGATCTTAACATCATCAAGTGTGTCTGGATAACATGAAGAGAAAGAAGGATGTGAGAAAGCCTACATCCACAGAAGATCTGTGGTTATTTCTCCAAGATGCTTGGAACAACCTACCCGCCAAGTTCCTTCAAAAACTGTGTGCTGTCCTAGAAGAATTTATACTGTTTTAAAGGCAAAGGGTGATCATACCAAATATTGATTTGATTTAGATTTCTCTTTTGTTCATTCACTGCACTTTGTTGATTGGTGAAAATAAATGATTAACACTTTCGGTTTTGAAAGCATTCTTTGTTTGCAGCATTTTTTCACACCTGCCTAAAACTTTTGCACAGTACTGTATGTGTATATGTTATGTATGTTATACATATATTATTTTATATGGTTTTGTTCATCTCAATTTATTAAAAAAAACTATGCAGGACAAACTTTCAGTACTGATATATATTTTTATTCTCTTTGCAAATCATTTAATCATAAAAAGAAATCAGAATTTAAGTTCTGACTCATCTACCTTTGACCAGAAAAGAAAAACCAAAATACTGCTTGCATTTTAGCTAGTATTTCATAGTTTAAAATGTAAATGCAAATCACTATTTCTTTTTTGTTTTGTTTTTTATTACTGGATTCGAGTTTGAAGTCCAGCACGGACCCATCCAAAACAAAAAGATTGCCCATGCAGCGAGAAAATGAATGATGTTTCAAGATCAGCATAGTTGTATAAAATGTGAGCAAAGCAATAAAACAAACAGGTTTTTTCTTTCTTCCAAATTCTAAGTTGTAACTGACAGTAGCAGCTATATCTAAGTGAAAATAATCTGTAGAAGCATTTCTGGGAAGGATTCACAAGATTCGCCTGTGTGAAGAGTCATAAATAAATAAGCAGTACATGGAAAAATTTTATATACTGACAGCTATATTGACAGCAAGGTATCACAAAACCCTGAACAACCTGACTCCTACTTATCTGTGGAAAGTAAATAGGTGGAAATAGCAAGACAAAAACTTGGCTTTTGTCCACTACTTGGAATTCAAGAAACATAGGAAGCTGCTACAGTATTTCTATTCCTGGCATGTACACTGCATCACATGAGGGTCTGGATAATTTATCAAGACGTCGGTTCAGTGGTACATTGAGGAAACCTCTGCAATACTTTGTTACAAGGATGTCCAGAGGCCGGATCCCGAAGGAGGAATAATACAGCAGTATCACCTTAACATATGACTCCAGTGGTAATGAATCACAAACAAGCAATAAAAAATTATGTGTGACAAAACGTGTTTGATTATTTCTTTTGAATCCCCATGTGGCACTGTATCGCATTGGGTCCTGCATGGTCCCATAAACATTTACTTGGAGACAAAACAAATCGGTAGCATTTACAGAAAACCACAAAATAACAGAGAGACTGTGACAACACAGAATATAAGTGCTACACTGCAATAGAACCTGTATGATGAGCAAGTATACAATGATACACAGAAAAATGCAAAGAAACAAAAAACTAGGTTGTTTTATCAGCAGTGTCATAAAAGCCAAGATTCAACCTATTTCAGCTGCAAATAGGTCCCTTTATATTTCCCCCCTTACTTTAAGTCTATCTTTGGCTTTTGTGCTACAAAGTTTTGCAACTTTGTAGCATAAAAGCCAAGCTCTAATTGACTGCAATTATATCCTGACCTCAGTTTCCGTTCACGCAGTCTTCCTGTTAAGAAAAGTTTCAATGGCTTTCCAATTACAGCAGCACATAATCATTTCTATAGCTGTCAATAACATTTCTTTAGCCAGGGCCAAATCTCCTTTCGAAGAAACACTAATTCCTTGACACGTTGTCACAAGTGGGGGCTAAATTAAAGCATTTTATTTGGGTGGAAATTATTTCCACAATTTTATTACATTCCACCAGCAAGTTATCTTTTTTTATTGTACAGTTTCTTCCACTGTCCTGCATGCTCATCTCCTTTCCAACTGATGGTGTCACTGCGGCCAATGTTGTTGGTTTGTGTATGTCAGGATCTGTGTTGTGTTTTGTTGTGCAATGTGCTTGGCCTTTAGGTGGCTCTGGGTTCGTGAGGAGTGGTGACAGGTGTTCCATATTCCTTAATCATCCTTGGAGAGGTATTTAAGATGGAGGCCGCCAGCAGTTCAGCGCCAGAGTGTTGCCCTCAGTGGTAGACTCAAGCCACAGTTAACCTAGCTTTGTCTTTGGCATCCAAGTAATTTTGTATGTGCTCCTTCGCAGGCCAGATACCTGGACCTGACTTTGTCTCCAAGTATCTTTGCTATTTTGGATTTTGACATTGGAGAAGGATTTCCAAACTACGTGGATTAAACCTGATTTGCCTACCCTCTGCTTTCCGGAACTACTGGCTGGCGGCTACTTCGACGGTGCTCTTCCTGGAACTACTACGGACCACCTCAAGCGAACCGTGTCCACCCTCACACACAATAACATCTCCAACAGAACCTCAGTTATCTCAAAGTGAGTCAAGTACTTGCCTGCTCCATTCATCTCAGTGTGCTGCCCCGTTGTTGTCTCACCCGTCCTGGCGGATCAACCTCCACTTCCTAGTAAAGCACATGTGTTATTTAGTAATATTCACCATTTTGATTCATACATTCTTACCGTGTCTACTTACCTTGCAGTTTGTCGTCCGGTTCCAGCTCCGCCCCTTTCCCCTCGCTCACTGTAAAATAAAGTATTTGTTAAACTTTACAGTGCCTTGTGAAAGTATTCGGCCCCCTTGAACTTTTCATCCTCTTGCCACATTTCAGGTTTCAAACATAAAGATATAAAATTCTAATTTTTTGCGAAGAATCAACAACAAGTGGGACACAATCATGAAGTGGAATGAAATTTATTGGATGTGTCAAACTTTTTTAACAAATAAAAAACTGAAAAGTGGGGCGTGCAATATTATTCGGCCCCCTTGCGTTAATACTTTGTAGCGCCACCCTTGAAGGTGTAGGTTGAAAAGTTCAAGGGGGCCGAATACTTTCGCAAGGCACTGCATCAGTCTCCTGATTGCTTACAGCATGTGGGTCAAAACAATCTGTAAAACTATGACAGTGTATACTTGTGTGTACTACAGTTTGTTTATTGCCGCACATTACTTGCCCATACCAGAGTAGGCAGGCCTTCCACATCTTCTCGGTTTTTGCCACCACTCCCATGAGCCTCTTTGTATCTTTGCCTGTGACGTGGTGCTGAGTCAGAAGAGCCTTTCGGAGCAGGTTCACCTTCATAGCATCCAGCATTCATGTTTGATGGTGACTAGCCAGCATTCCGTTCCAAACAGAGGAAAACGTTACTATTCATCTTGCAACAGCAGATGCACATTGACTTATGGGGAACTTGTTAATCCTACAAAGACAGCAGGTACAGAAAATCTTTATGGAATAGCAAAAATGATTGAAAATACATTCCTAAGTATGTTTTGTTCTCCATTTCAAACACCCCATTGTTTCAATAACCAGGATATCTAGGTTGTGTTCAAATGTATTAGTTTAGTAATATTCTCATTCTTTCTGAGAGATCTTATGTAACCTTTTTTTTTTTTTTGCTGAATAACCATCTAGATGGAAAGGAACAAACAAATGGGGGCATATCAGTTTCTCCAATGTTTATGAAATAATTTAACTGTAACCCAATTGTAAGTCATTTATATGAAATGGGACTGGGAAAAGGAGTGGCCAATGTAACTAAAACCTCTCCAGGCAACAAGTTAAGGGTAGAAGTGCTTGGTATAAACTGTGTTGTGTCAATAGCAGATATGGCTGTCATATTGCTTATGATACCAAGAAGATCTTTGCTTCCATCCTGGGGTGGCAACAGATTTTTATACCATAGAACATTTACATAATGCTTGTTCAGTGGCAGGTTTGGGGCATCTCCAACAAAGAGTGAACATCTGTCTTTCTCTGTGCTAGTTTGATAAATGAGAGCAGACTAGACCTATTGGGAGAAGGGCCTTAAAATAGACAAGAGTTAAAACTAGGAAATTTAAACAAATAGACAAAAACCGCAGCAGCAATTGACATTGACAATTGACATGTCTTGGATCATGAAAGCATGCAAAACCATTTCTACATCAGAATATAATTATATGTTTCCTTATCTAATCAACCAGGCTTGAATCTTTTTCGGTGTAAAGGTTGCAGGCTATTTTAATTCATATTAATGTCCACGATGAACAAGTCTCATAATCTATTTTACAAAGCCGTTCTGAAGGATGAATCCAGCCAAGTGAAATCAAATATAAAAAAAAGCAAAGGAGGTTCTGGATTGTTATCAAATTCAAGACTCATTTCCCTATCTAAAGCAATTAGACATAATCAGTGTTTATACTTATTATTAATCACACTATATTCTAATGAGTTAATTAATGAAAAACAAGCCCAAAAGAATAAAACAGCAATTATTTCACTAATTCTGAAGCGAATTACTACAGGAAAAATGAAAGTTTGTTGAACATGAAATTATTATTATTATTGCTGATCAAAGGTTTAACAGTTTTACTGGCCTCTCGAGTTTAAAGAAAGAGTCCAATTTTGAATAATTGTAATTTGAAAGGAGAGTTTGGAAGAGGAAAAAGGATGAAGTTGAAAGTTTCAGAAATGCTTTGACAGTCAACAAACTGAACCAGAATGTCAGCATAAGATTGAGGAACATTGTTTAACATTGCAGGAACTCCACACAAAAATTAAATGAAAGCAGCAAAGCTTACAATGCAGAAAAAACATTTATTGCAGTTGATCAGGCCGGGTTTGGTTTTTCTCTGCTTCTATGCGAGTCAACACAGCTCAGCTGGCAGCTTCGGGGATCAGGGTGATGAGTCCTTACAAAGAATAATAAAATTCTTTATTTTTTTCGACCAGATTATTTAATTTAGAAAGAGAAGAAAAACAATTTATTATTGACCCAAACAACAACTAGCCCTAAATTCACGATAAAATTAATTAATGTTCACAGTTTGCTATCTAAACAACCCGAACCAATTTTGCGGCTCATTTATCATATTTTGTCTGAAATAAAGTTTAAAAACATATATGTAGGTCATGACGTTGCTTAACAATTATTATATTGATTATGTCATTGGCTAGCAATTGTAACCAAGCCTTTTCCAGCTTATTTACATCAGTTTGAATTCTCTCCTGTTCCATTTACTTACATAAACTACAGTACTCTGCATCTATATTTCCACTTAGAACACAGCAGTTCTCATTCATATATTGTCAAGCTTTTCTGTTATGATTTGGGGTTGTTTGGTTTTGGTTTTTCCTCATATGTCTCTCACAGTTAAGGTTTTGAATCATGCTTCTGTTTATTATTTTCCTGGTCATGCTTTAGTTTTTGTCTTCTAGTTCATGTTTTGTCAAGTTAGGTTTTTGGATCTGGTTATGCTTTAGTTTCATGTTTTTCTAGTTATGTTTCTATTAGTTTGTATCCTTGAATTTCTGTTTTGCTCCAGTCATGTTGTGTTCTGTCCTGTCTGTCAATTAACTTTATTCGGTTCACCTGCACTAGGCAAATCAGTCTCCTCGTTTCACCTTGTTCTTGCTCCATATATACACCTCTGTTCTGTTCATTCCTCGCGGAAACATTTCAGATCATGTCACCTTGTTTTCTGCCAGTTCTTGTTGTTCATGCCTGGTTTTGCCTTCACTGTCTGTAGTTAGTTTGTTTCATTAAATCATATTACTCACCACCGATGCTTCCTGTCCGTCTGCATTCTGGGGTCCTCCACCATACCAAGCCTGACATTTTCCTCATCAGAAAGCAACATAAGTTTGAAACAACAACAGAAATGCAGTCCATTCAGTCTTTGTAATTTTGGCCACTTTAAAAGAATGTATTAAGCTGCTGCTTCATTATTCTGCTTTTGTCTCTGCTGGAGCTGCAAATTCACCTTGAACAAGAAACGACAATTTGGAGTGCAAAAAAGAAACTCTTAATGAAATAGTTTTGATGATTAGATTATGTGGCTTAAGCTTGTTAAGTTTAAAATTGAAAAGAAGGCAATAAAGCAAAGTTTAAAGCAGTCGCCAAGCTCTTCTCATGCCGGAAAAATCTTGCAGCTCTTTTCTGCATTAAGTACCAAAAGTTTGCCCCTTGAATAACCCAGTGTGCATCTTTTGTTCACTCCAGAATGGAAAACAGTAAAATGACTCCAAGGTGAGCAGCACTTACAGTATGTTCTTTATGTAAAAAACAGCATCATTCAGTTTAAAGCTTTAATAAAAAGTGAGCTTCACCCCTGAAAGTGTTCGTATACAACGACTGTAGATAAAATACTTTTGCATGCCTGGAAGCTCCTTTAATGTTTAAGATTTCTGACATGTAATCATTTATTTAAATTAAAAAGACAGGTTTAAACGTACAAATTGTGGATTAGCCCAGTGACACATGGTGAAACACCTGATAGCACTTTTAGTTGGAGCAAGAATGTCTTGATTTTGAATCCTAGCCAGAGGTCTTTCTGCATGGAGACTGCATATTCTCCCTGTGAACCTTAGTTTTTTTGTCCTGTAGGTTCTCGCTCCCAAGTTAATATAGAAAACTCCCCTGCAGCATTGGTATTTCATTTATATTCCAATCAGTCACCCAAGTCAGCACACACTTCATCACCCCCACCTCTTTTCACAGAATGGTTGAAGCTAACAGTCAATTTCTGCTTATTCCTCCTTTGTGTCCAAGGTCATGTCGTTTTGTCTTCTTCCCACTCAACACAAGTTGATTTATTCCCTGACCATGCCTAGAATTGCTCGACTTCTTCCCTGTTTTCGCCCTCCTGTCCATCACTGACAAACACAAATGTGGATTAATCTGTGTGTTGCTACAGATGACACGAGTCTAAGTTGTACTCAGAGTTTATGATGTAGAGAGTGACATACAACCTCTTCAGCTTCATATATTGTGGTCAGTTTGTGGAGGCCTCTGGCTTGATTTTTTTTTACAGCTTTGCACATCGCATGGCAGGCTAAGTTGTTTCAAAGCTCTGGAGAAATGGAAAAAAAAAATGATTCTCAAAGAGGCCCTCTGACGCATGTAGAATGTAGGATGGCCAGTAAGAGTCTCTCAAGAACATTCATTTTCTGAGAAGTCGGTTGGGTTGATAGTTAACAGCCAGGAGGAGAGTTTTTCTGGCTACACAGATAAGGAATAATTTATTCCAGAGCTTTTATCTCATGAATTCATTCTTTGAGATAAACTTAGAATAAAATTCTGGGTTGTTACATTGAAAATAATAAGGGCGGGGTTCTGCCTCGATTGAGCCGTCTACGGTTTGTTTTCCAACCTTGGGACCTTTGCTTCAAGTCCCCCCATCTTTCACTCTGCTGGTTTTCTGTCTCATTACTGCAAATAAAGGTCACTAGTGGCACAAAAATCTTTTTAAAAGGATTTTATTGTCACCTACATTTCACAAAATTAGAGCCTAAATTAGTGTCTAGTTCCTCCAATTCCTGCTTAAATTTCTGTTTCTTATGTTGCAGATTTAGTTGTTACCTGTGGCTGTGTTTTTTTTTGTGTGTTTCTCTTTTTCCTAAAACACTTACCTTGCATCCATGATCCTGCTTGCATCCTCTCTGCATGTGGCTCGTCACCCCACAGAGATTAAGGATCACCAAAATAAATGTTTGAAAACACTTAAAGCAACGTTATACAAAATACTAATACCTTAAATGTCCAGTTGCAATTATTTTGCAGGAACTGACATGGGTACTATTAAATGTGGCACAAATTATTCTGTTAAAAAACCATTTACTAACCAATTTTCTGAATACATTTATTATGCTACTAGCCTTATACATTTGTTTACCTTAGAACCTTTTAGCACATCATCACCATGGGTGGCAATACGTTTGAAGGGTGTTGAAAATGTAGTTGAGACGTATGGAATTATGTTCCACTTTTCATAATGCAAAAGGTCAGTGGAGCACTCAATAATTCTAATATTTAGGTTTCTCACTTGTAGCTGCTGACACGCTGTTGATAAAGTATAAACATTGTTCTCAGTGGGGAAAAAGCATGGTTGGAATCTCCAGAGATTTTGACTGTTGTGTTTGTAGCCTGGCTACAACTGATCTGATGATGTCTCACACTGTGTCATCAGAAGCTACAGGCCTGACATGTAAAAATAGCCCAGTGGAACTTTCAGGGTAGATCGTGAAAGAAAACTCAAGGCTAACAGTTAAATGTCTGTGGCACAGATCCACTACCTCGCAGGAATAAGTCAGCATGAAAAAGGCGACTGTGGTTCAGTAGGAAGAGTAGTCCTCTTGCAATCAGAAGATTGTGGGTTCGATTCCAGCTTCCTCCTGCCATATGTCAATGTGCCCCTGGGCAAGGCACTTAACTTCAAGTTGCCTACTGATCTGCGTATGAATGTGTGAGCATTAGCGATTGCGTGAATGTGGCTCTAGTGTAAAGCGCTTTGAGTGGTCTGTAAGACTGGAAAGGCACTATATAAGTTCAGTCCATTTAAAAATGTTTGCCGATGCAGCTGTTTTACAAACCCTACTCATAAAAACATTATAAGGTATTTTGAGATTACAGATAAATCTATACTTAATTATGAATTATCAACCTTTATTTGTGAAAAAAAAATCAAAGAGATCTATCATAAAATTATTGATTGGATGATTAATTGGACTTTTATCCATTTTCCATCACTCCATATATTGCTTTGAGAACATAAAACAGTAAAAGTTGTGAAATCTCAAATGGCATGCTGCAGTCTTTGACATGCAAAGTCCGTCCATCTTCAAAAATCATCCTCAGCCTAAAGAAATAGAATTATTGCACTACAACAAATTGGAGCAACATTTCCAAACACATTACAAGTTTAGATAACTGTTCGTGAGCAGAAGCTCTTGGTGTACTCTGCCAGCAGCCTGTCAAACAGTGTCTGTTCCCCTCCATCTTGTTAATTTATTGAATTTCCTTCCCCTTCATTCAGAGTTGCTTGCCTCAGCACATCTCAGCCTAACACCTTGCCTTTCTGAGCCTCCTCTGGCTTTCATAGCCACTGACATGTGTTGATGCTGTAATTAGCAATGGGTGGCATACATATCATTGAGCTTCAAGGACGGCACAAAGTTTACAGACTATTGTCTGCAGTGCAAAGGAGGAAGCTTACATTCGTGCACCATTCAACCAGGTGCACGAGTGAACAGTTTCATAAGGTAGGGCTGTGTTGAAATGTAGTACTTATGACACTTACGACCAGTGGCGGTTCCTGAGATTTACCATACTGCACATGCACTGCATAAATGGCTCATACTGTATTAATGCAGTTTTTTACCAAGTGGTCATGATAAAATTCAGTACACCTTCTTTCAATTTTATGGTTTTCTGCATAGGACATTGTTTAAGCATAACCTTATGTGTACAAAGACACAACAGATTCCATTCTGTCATTATTTATTAAACCAAAAATAAGTCCACTTGTAAAAGCTGTGTGAAGTGTTGAAAAACTAAGTACACCCAGCCTACTTCCATGGGTTTTAAGATGGGACGTAAAAGTCAGGTGTGGCTAATCAAATATGCTTGATCAGTGTTGTGCCAGTTCATCCTTTCCAGGAACTAGCTTTAATTTCAGTTCTTGTTCATAATTCTCCACCTAAGCAATTTGAACTGAGTTCACAGCTTCGACATGAACTAGTTCTTGGTCATTTAACATATTTTGACTGAAATAAAGTTTGAAAATATAAACGTCATTCAAATTTGCATATTGTTTATCCCATTACCGAGCAACCATTTTTTTCTCTTCTGTTGTCATTGCTAACAGAAACTGTATTTTATAATAGCTACTATTCCAAAACAACAGCTCACATTCACATATTTTAATGCTTTCATTCTCATAAAACAAAACAAGTCTGAAATGTTGACTGAAAAGCGATCCGTTTAGACTGCATTGTAATTGTGGTAACTTTTAATCCTCCTATTGCCCTCCCGACAGCACAAATGGGATGAGCTTTTCTGTTTTATCTTTTAAACACACTGCAATACTGAATAACTGACAGATACTGAAAGATAAAGCGATCTTGGGAAAGGGGGCAGTAGCACTAACACATTTTTCAGTAATTCTATAGTCAAAAACATACAATAAATCAAATGGCCTGTAAATAATTTTGGTCTAAAGGTCAAACAGCCTGATGTTCCTCTATAAAAAATCCTAAATCTTCAAGCTTATTAGCAGACAGAATCTTCAACCTATTCATTAATTGTCATTTTGGCTACTTACCTG
This sequence comes from Characodon lateralis, assembly GCA_036250325.1. Classification (NCBI taxonomy): domain Eukaryota; kingdom Metazoa; phylum Chordata; class Actinopteri; order Cyprinodontiformes; family Goodeidae; genus Characodon; species Characodon lateralis. Next base: position 719 of record JAHUTJ010019224.1, on the reverse strand, counting down.
AAGGATGATCTAAGGAAAAACTTAAGAGGTGTAACAGAATGAAGTTGCAGTTTCTCTGCTTGTCTTTGCTGTATCTCCTGCCCTTAAACAATAACAAAACAACAAAGAAACTGATCTTCGAGTTTTGATGGTTAGTACTTTCAGTTAATATGCAAAGTCAAGCTTAGAGCAAGGCAACATGCATAGGACTACAATATGAGTATTGGTCCTCTCAAAGATGGCAAAATCTGCTGACATTTGTGTATACCTTTTTATGATGCCTGCACACAAAAACACAGAGAGACTCGGCAGTTACTCAGCGCATGCTGTGAGAAAATATACTGCTGCTCTTTCTGCATAAAGTATCCGAAGTTTGCCTCTCAAAAATATTGTGTAAATCTTTGGTTTTCTCCAAACAACAATGTTCTCAAACAAAATTATGAAGATCGACGCCCTGCTTAAGTTCATCATGTAAAAATGTCAGCATATTCTGCTTAAAGTTCTCAAAAATGAGAGCTCTATAAAAGAGCGCATTAGGTTGAAGGAGTTCACACACAACACTGCGCTTGATTAAATGAAGCAGGAGTTCTTGCAGCTGTGGAGATAACAGATTATTCAGAATCAGAATCAGAATCAGAATCAGCTTTATTGCCAAGTTCGTGCATACAAACAAGGAATTTGACTTCGGTACACTTGCTCTTTTGTTCTGTTTTTGCATTACAGGATATACAAATTTACAA
>JAHUTJ010019223.1:0-11148 GCA_036250325.1 Characodon lateralis | reverse complement strand
GTTCAGAATTTTTTTTGGGCCACATTTCTTCTTTGAAGACGATGGGTCCCCACTATCCTTCCAGTTTTTAATAATGCGTTGGACAGTTCTTAACCCAATTTTGGTAGTTTCTGCAATCTCTTTAGATGTTTTCTCTGCTTGATGCATGCCAATGATTTGACCCTTCTGAACCAGACTGACATCTTTTCCACGACTGCGGGATGTGTCTTTTGACATGGTTGTTTAAGGAATGAGAAGCACTTGTTGCCAGCTGAAACATAATCGCCCATGCAGTAATTATTCAATGGGAGGCTCGTACCTTAGTTTAATCCAGGTGGCTACTTTTTATTATAGGCCAGGTAGTGTATTTCAAGTAATATATGCATTAATAGAACCAATTTGTGTAATTTTGAACAAATGTAGAATAGAGTGAATCCACAATAATTGTGGCACAAAAAATAAATCCAACCTGGCAAAACAATGTCTTAAATAATTAATTAAAAGGCCATAAGGAAATACCCATGGTGAGTATGTAAACCACCCGACCATACCTCCACATGTAGTGAAATTATTCAGATAATCTAATCATAAATCTCCTGTTGTAGATGTCTTCTTAAATAGACAAAAGTATTAAAGTGACCCTTCCTAGTTTAACACTTTAGGATGTGCGATAAATCTGGAAACTACCAAAGGTGTAAAATATTTTATGAATTTTATGAATTGAGTCAAACAAGATAAGTAAATTATGGCTGACTTTGGGAGTTCCCAGCTGTGGCGCTCCCAGCTCTCAGAAGCAAACACCAACTTTTGGCTTGGATTTCCTTGAACAAACTGTATTGATGTGTATGTGTGTGGACTGACTAACAGGGGTGTTGATATGTGTACTAGGACCACTCAACATGTGGGAATATATAACTGTTTACACAGTAATATTGGAGGGACCTGTAGGACCTGTTACAATCATCATTAGATTGGGAATTGGTTTTAGTTTTACCTGGTTTGCTGGACATTTGTGAGGTTCAGTATCATGTTTCCTGCTAGGATGGAAATGTGGGAATATGTTTGTTTTCTAATGATCACAGACAGGTCCTGCCAGGTTTCCTTCCCTCTTCATATACACCGTATCTAATCAACCAAACCTCACCAACACTGGTCTATGGAAACATTATCTATTACTTTTTTAGTTTGTTCAGTTTCTGCTTGCATCAGGCCTGCGCTGTTTGTTTTGCCACGGCAGCTGACAAATAAAGAGTTTATGTTTTTTTAGTGATTAGGCAAGCTATCAGGACTTTCACAGGCATGATATTTTTATAGTAAAACAAAGCAGTTATATCACTATGATTGGCCTGGAATTCATTCTGAAACAAGCTTCTATGTTTGATAGAGCACGGCATTCATGGTTTGGTTAGCAGCTGGAAAGGTACCATATCTGTTATGCAACTACATCATATTGAACTGTGTCACATGCTGCCTCCTCGTGTCATGCTAATGGCAGTGAAAGCTCAATGCACTGTGCCACGGCCCTACATGGCTGTGATGTCATGAATAGTGAGTGCTTTGGAACATGGAGAGGGGAAAACGGCAGTTGAAATCCCTGACTCATGAAAGAGGAGGGAGGTGGGGAGGAGTCACAGGTGAAGGAGCCGAGATCTGGACAATTGCTCAATTTTCCATTAGGAAGGGGCTGGCTGTCTAATAGAAAAACAACAGTGGATGTCACATCAGGCCACAGTGACAGTTGCTTGGCATTTGGCTGAAGGGAGATGTCCAGTGTGTGCATTTGTGTGTGTGTGTGTGTGTGTGTGTGTGTGTGTGTGTGTGTGTGTGTGTGTGTGTGTGTGTGTGTCTGTGTGCCACTCACATTTTAAGTCACAGTTCAAGGTCTGACTCGATGACATAGGTGAGGAACAGGCAAGTTTTGGACAGAAAGCAACACTCTGGGACCGGTCCGAGAAGTCCAGCCGTTTGTCTGCAGGGAAACAGTAGCAGGTTGTTGGACAAACTCCAAAGCTGAGAAGTCATCCTCCCACTGCAAATCTGAACACGAAAAGAAGATCCACACTTAGTAATTGTGTAATAACCTCAATGTTTCTGTCCTGTTATAGGCCTTTATTTTAGTTTTCTAACATTATGCACCATTGAAACTGAAATCTGGAATTTGTTTTTAATTTTACTCACTGATAAACTCTTTTCTTCACTTGCTCTAGGAGAACAGTTTTAACATTATGATTCAAGACTTTCTACAATGGTTTATTTTTAAGGCTGGCAGAAGTTGATTTAATAAGTAAGGTTGGATAAATGATCTTTTTAAGGATCATTTTGTAAAATAAAACCTGATAATAACATTGTTTTTCGTAACAATATAATATCGTTTGTCTTTTAAACAAAGTGATTAAATTTGCATTTTATTTGTAAGCAGGAACTTTAAAACCTAGTATATCAACCGTTTTAGCGAAACCATGATAATAATTGTTTTTGAAGAGTTATTTAAAACCTATGCTTCCTATATTTAGGATGTTTTTTGTCATCAACACTTAAATTTCCTTGTCTTAAATAAGATTTAAACCAAATACTTATCTACACTGCATAAAAGATACATTATTATTTTCTCACTGTCTAACAATAAATCTGAAGAAAACTGTAGACATGGCACTTAGGAAGATGCTGTAGTCCTTTATCGACATGGACTGAAAGGCCGCTTAGCGAGGAAGAAGCCAATACTCCAACATAAAAAGCCAGATTGCAGATTGCAAATGGATTCAGGGACAAAGACCTTAATTTTTGGAGGCATGTCCTATGATCTGATGAAACTGAAACTGAAATGTTTGGCCATAATGATTCATGTTACATCAGAATAAAAGGAGAGGAGCTTGGAAGCCTGAAAACAACACCCGAATCTTGAGCTACTTTGGCCACTGCATCATGTTGTGGGGGTGCTGTGCTGTAGAAGAGACTGGTGCGCTTCCTAAAATAGATTGGATCATGAAGAAAGAACATTATGTGAAAATACTAAAGGAGAACTGCAAGAGATTTGCCAGGAAATTAAAGCTTAGGTGCAAATGGGTTCTCCAAAAGGACCCCAAGCATATACCACGAAATCACTTATAAAGTGGCTAAAGGAAAATGAAGTCAGTGTTTTGGACAGGCTAGCAAAAGCTCTCTGTCCAGTAGAAAATGAGTGTGCAGAGATGAAAAGGATTGTGCAAGGCAGCCTTCAAACTTGACTTAGTAACACCAGGTCTTTCAGGAGGAATAGGTCAACATTCAAGCAAACTATCTGAGAAGCTAAGGATACTAAAAACATCTGACTTAAGATGGGCAGTATTAGAAAGCAGATCTACCAAATACTAATAAAATGTTTAAAAACTTTTGAATTTTAAGGAACTTATTCTGCTGGAATTTAGCAAATCTAAGTAATTTTGGTAAACCAGACTGACAGTAAAGGTTGAGTCTGAATCATGGTCAAAAAGTGAGAAAAAAAGTTATGTTTCATTTTTATAGCATGTATGTAAATGTCTGGTTTCATCTGTAAATATGCAATTGATATTTAACTTTGGTGATTTTGAGTCTTACCATTTTCTTCTGACATAACATCAGGCAGGTGGCAGGGGTAATTAAATGGCAGAGGTGTGCGGGTTCTGACTGCAGCTTGATGCTGGGTGTTTCCTGACAATGAACAGTTGATGGTCAACAGATAGACTTAAAATACAGGAAACCGATTGTTGAATTTACAAGATAATCCCAAAGAATGAAACTTTTCTTTAAAAACAATCAGTGGTGTCCCTCTGATCCAAAGCGTTGATTTTGGTCTCAATCAGCCTTCTTTAAATGATTGGTGTCCGACTCTGACTAAACTCGACTCCTGATATCTGTTGCAGAGGTACAGTCCCCTCCAGCAAGAAATCCATATTTTCATTGCAAACATCAATGCCTGTTTTTACCTTTCATGCAAAACTGTATAATAGCCTGTCCACATTACAATGTTGATCTACTGAATCTGGATTTTTTGCTAAAAAATTGTGTTTTTGTCAAATTACAAATGATTTTCACAAAGATAAACTGTATTGGCTGCCTGAGTTTGTCCAACACAAATGACTAAATGAATAACCCAGTAGAACAACTCTTTCTTGAAGTCCAAACATGATTAAGTAGAACTGCACTGAAACTTGCTAACTAAATTATCAATGAGTGATATAAAAATAGGGTAAACATGCTAGCGTTAGCCTAGCACATCAGGAAACTTCTCTAGGCTATATGAGAGTAATAGGAGCAACATGGGTGTTGATATAGGACACTAGCTTTGTTGAGTGAGGTATATCTCTTAGACATGAAACTAAGAAACAGAAACTCCTGTTTGGACAAAATATCTGTTGTTTCGAAGAAAAACAGAAACTCACAAAATAATTCATTTTAATCATTTACATGCCATTGGTTTTAATGAATTATCAGGTGCGGACTTGGTATTTGTAGATGCTCATCAATAAATAATCCAGATCAGCGACAAGCATTTCCAGATTGTGACATCTCTACGTTTAAATAGACCCCTGTCAAATTTAACTCCTAATACTCACAAAACAAAGAATAATACTAGACCATTACCTGATCAAACAGGTAGACAATGACATCCTCTTCAAAGGACACACTCTTCTTCATTTTCATTTTCATTTTCATTGTCTCTGTTTCATCCCTTCTCCATGGTCTTCGTGGATGTTCATCATTTCGACTGGATTTCTGATGACTTTTAGGCTTGCATGTGCTTAGATAATCCCTGTCAGTATCCTCACAACTCGTAACGAGACAAGAAGATCTTTGGGCACTGCCGTGCTTTATAACAGACATCTTGTTATCACTGCCAGAACTTCCTCTATATTTAATAAATGTCCTCAAATTCTGAGAGGAGTAAATACCACATAATTTATTTATAGTTATACAATTATCAGAAAGAATGATGAACCTGTTGAAGGTATCCATCACAAAGGTATGAGGTTGGGTTGCTTCCTTCAAAAGGTTTTTAATCCAATAAAAAATGTCCTTTGTATGGAAAGTAGGTCCTGTCTGGTTGTTCTGGTTTGGAAAACCTTTGATAAAGGGATCTAAAAAAGTTAGCAATGATTGTTGGACGAGCTCTGTTGGAGAACAAATTTGGTGAGGAAAGTATAAACGAGATAAAGTTAGGCAATCTGATGTGTGCGAAGTGTTTCTCCAAGAGTTTAGGGCTGAGTACTTATTGCAATCAAGGACATAGATGCAGGTACCCACTTCATGGTCCCCTGCAAGCTCTGTCATCTGCTCTGAAGAAATCCCCCAGTGGGCCTCTTCATTCCTGCATCAATGATTCACAAGAACACACTAAAAGTATGTTTGTTTGTTTTTCTACTCAAGGTGTGAGAAAAATAAACAAGATCACAATGGAAAATTCACTAAACCTAGTCAACTGCAAAAATATTCACACCCCTTGTACATTTTCTATTTTTTTATGTTGCAGCAACAAACGTCAACCTATTTTACTGGTTTTATATGATAGACCAACACACAGACACACAGTGCAGACCTGTGAGGTGGAAGGAAAAGTAAACATGTTCTTTAAAAATATGTAGCACATCCAAATCTGAGAAGACTGGTGTGTATTTGCCCTAATAAAATTATGTGCAACATGTTGCCTTCAAAAGTCACCTAATAAGTCTGTCTTCAACGTTTTCTCATTAAAAAACAGCATTCCTTCCTTAAGGATTTTGAGAACAAAGAACATTACGGAGACCAACGAACACAGCAGATGGGTCAGAGATAAAGTTGGCGTGAAGTTTAAAGCAGGGTTAGATTGCAAAGCAATATCCCAAGTTTCCATCCCAGGGCCACACAGAGACAATCAAGACAAAAAACATGCATAACATACATAGTCCCGAGAGCAATTTAGAAAGACAAACTAATCTAAAATGCATATTTCTGCACAGCAGGAAATAAACCACACATGTGCTCTCCATCCAGTCTGACTGATCTGACTTTGAACTGCAGTTAAAAGGTGGTTCTACACTTCACTGACTCAGATATTTATCACTTCCACTACACATTAAGTTTGTGTTTGGAATGGGATGGACATGAACAATGTTTCAAGATTCTGCAGATAGACTGGACATTGTCTAATTTCTTTTGTTGTGATTGATGGGGGAGGAGTTCTGGATACATGGGGACAACGGATAAGAGAAAGCATAACATGCAATAATAAACCTGTATTCCCATAGCGCATTTTAGGTTTGTAGAAAATAAATGAGCCCTTTCTAAAGATGTGCACTGACTGATGAAGAGATACAGCCTTCATCTGAAGTGAATTTCTACTAAATATCAATCCTTGTTTGTCTAAATTAAAGAGATTTGCCAGTTGTTCAACATTTTGCACACAAATGCACTCATGCACACTTACGGGTCCATTATTTGGTCTTTCACTCCCAGGCCTGAATAAATATCAGCAGTCTTCCATCTGCAGAGACAAAGACGCAATAGGAAAGTTTTACTGCTCTGCAGTAACCAAGCAACCAATGGACAAGTGACTCAGGAAAGAAGACAGGAGCTGACTCACAGCAGCTGTGACGTAACAGGATGTAAAAGGACGCACACAAACACACACACACACACACACACACACACACACACACACACACACACACACACACACACACACGCACGCACGCACGCACGCACGCACACACACGCACGCACGCACACACGCACGCACGCACACACACACACACACACACACACAGGAGGAGGCTATGAGGCTGAAATCTGCCCCATTCATGTAAATTAACACCTCATTGTTTAGCAGGTGGAAGGGGTCAGAAGGAATATGGATAATAAGACGTTTCCAAACAACCACTCCACAAAGAGACACACTGTTGTGTTGTTAAAAGCAATAGACACAACTCACAGCCTTAGTGTCATCATGCAGAAATCTATTCACACTAAACATGAAAACACCTTTTCTTAATTTCTTTATTAGTTCTTTATTAATCACCAGTGCAGCTCCACCCCTGTTGTAGTTCAACTCTGTGAAAATGCGGAACATGCCTCTGAATTGATATGCTTCAAAATGTTGCTGTTTTGTGACCTTGCATAACATGCCGTAGCAAAGTCTTTCTGCATCCACAACCAGATAAACCAGCAAGTTTTAAAAAGCATGTCCTACCGTGCATTCTTAAAAGCTCAGTCATCCTGCTGCTCTTACCAGACCGTGAAAAACCCGCAGAGTTTTCTGAAAGAGACAAGAGAGACGAGACAGAAAGATGTACTGAAAATGAAAGGGAGGAGGGTGGAAAACTAGGGGCTGCGAAACAAGAGGGGATGTAAAGGAGAACGAAAACGATGTGAGGGCAAAGGAAGGACAAAGAACTCACATATCAAGCTCTGTGCCGGATACAATCAATAACCTTAGTGTTAATGCAACACAGTGTCTGATTATAAGAATAACAATGTAGGTGCCACAGCTATGTATACAGTTTATTGTAAAAGTATTCATAACCCTTGAGATTTTTCACATTTTGTCACATTTGTTACAACCAGAAATTCTATATTGTTTATTTGATATACCAAAATAGATTATTCTGAAGTGGAAAAATATAATACATTGTTTTAAAAATGCTTTACAAATAAAAATTTGGAAAATGTGGTGTGAATTTGTATTCAGTTCCTTTAAGTCACTGCTTTGTAGGACTACCTGTGGATGCAAGTCTTTGTGGGCATCTATGAAATTTGATGGACATTATTTCTGCTCAAGCTCAGTCAGACTGGATGGAGGGTGCCTCTGAACATAAATTTGCATGTTTTTCCACAGATTCTCAGTTAGATTTAGGTCTGGACTTTGACTGGGCCATTTAAGTAGTTGACATTGTATGCTTGAAGTTTTTGTCCAGCAGGATGGTGAACTTTCGCCGCATCCTCAAATCATTTGATGTTTTAAAGAGCTTTTATTACAGGATTGCCCTGAACTTTACACCATGCATCTTCTCATCAACTATAAGTAGCTTCCCTGCCTGAGGTGGAGGAGAGCATCTTTGACACTGAATTACACTCAGGTGGAATATCTTTACCAATTTGGAAGGCAAGTCTTTGCACTGGATTTCATTTAGTGGTATAAGAGTTAAGGGGCAGAATATAAATACATGCCACGCTTTCATATTTTTTATTAGTACATTATTTAAAAAATTATGAATTTTCTTTTATTCACTGCACAATTTTGCACTACCGTGTGTCACATGAAATCCCAATAAAATCAGCTAAAGTTTGAGGATGTAACATGAAGAAATGCAGAAGAGTTCAGGAGGTATGAAAACTTTCTGAACATGCTGTTCTTCATCTTTGCAGTTTGCAGCTTTTAGTATTGGTGTTTTTAGGACTCATATGTACGAAGACTTGATGCAAAAACTAAAATGTTTAATAAAGAAAGGCCAAAACTTACAAAAATCCAAAGACCTAAAGCAAATCCAAAAGCAGTGGAATTAATCTTTATGATGTATTTCACTTAATGAATTGAAATAAATTAGGTTTTGGATTACATTCTAATTTATTTAATATGATTGCACGTGCTACACAACCTGTAGAGATTTATGCAAATGCATTGGCTCCCTCTTGAGGTTATATTTGTGAGGCAGAAGAAGAGCAGTCAAAAACCCCACCATATACATAAATATATGATTTTTCTGCTTTTTATTATCCCATTGCAATGAATTTGGAAAACTAACATAAAAGTTTCATGCAGATTTTGTCTTTCTCCTGGCAACAAAATCACTGATGCTGGAGTTTTTGCTTCACACACCCAGACAGCATCAGGATGTTGTTCCCAGGAGGCAACAATGTCACCATTCAGTCCATTTCTGACTCTCAATGAGGAAAAATGACAGAAAACGAGAAAGGAAATGTTTTTAAAAAGAGACAGAGACATGGACAGATGGTGGAGTTCTTTCTCTCAGTTTCTTCTTCCATGTTCAGACATAAATCCTTCTGTGCATCGGACCTAAAAACACTTTGCAGTAGATTCTCAATATAATGTTTTTATTTGTTTTTCACATGACTTTGTGCTGCTGAATGTCTTCTCAATTGACCTGTTCTGGTCTGTCTCATGGTCTATTTTCATATTAGAGCAATGATGGATGTCTCCAGTGTAAGGATCTTATAATCTGATATGGCATCAGCTTCAGAATCCAAATGTCAGATGAATGATTGATACCTCTTTGGTTTCAGACCTGTGCTCTGACTAAAGGGCATCTTTGTTACAATGGGTTACAGTTTATTTAATCATATTTAGCTTCTTTCCATTCCCCCAGAGAAGTACCTCTGCATCTCATGCACATCAATTGGTGTGCAAGAGTGTATCCAATGTTCCTTGGATGGTGAGAACAACCACATGCATTTGTTAAACAACTTGAAGTCCATGCCTGTCTGTTTTAAGGACCTCAGAAGCCCACTGCTCCAATTGAGTTGTAACATACATACTACATGCCAGAAAGTGGTGTATCCATTTACACTGCAGGCGCAGAATCATCATATCCAGCCGGCAGACGGCAAGTGATACCCAACAATCTGTGAGAGGAGTGTAATTGGAGAGCATTGGGCTTATTCTGATCATGCCGAATACACTGAGAGCAAGCTTGAGAAGAAGCGAAGGACTGAGGTCCCTGTCTGAGATGTGTGGAGAGAGGCAAAGCTCTGTGGGTAATATGGGAATGCGCAGCATTCAGTCACACCACTGGAAGCCTTTATTTGGACATGTCACCTGCAGTGGCTGTGGGCTGGGACGGAGTGAAATTAACACTAAGATAACAGCACTTAAGTGGTAAATATGGTATGTCATGTTGGTTGAAGGTGTTTGGCTTCAGTGGTAACACTGCTTAATACCTTTGTTTTGTTTGCATGCTAAGCTTTGTTCAGAGTGGAAACATTATTCAGCTCTGCCTGTTTGTGGTTGTAATGTCCAGATCCATGGAAGAACATGTGATTATCTCTTTTCAGGAAGAAACACCAGGAAATTATGGAACTTTTACTTATGTTAATATACACAGCATCTTGAACCAGTAACTGGGTATTTCTGACCTCCCGCTGGCAGGAGTACACCTGCTCTTCCACCTTCCTCGTGTAGGGACACCATCTGCCTGAAGTGGCACCCTGTCAGCTGAGGCTAAAGCCTTATGGGGAGAAGTGTGGGTGGGTTTTAGGACAGACGTGTTGCTGAGGAGGGCGTTACGATGATTAAAGTAGGCTAGATATTGTTTTTGCTCATTTCCATTTCAAAAAGTCATAAACAATCGATTTTTTGACAGATGAACAATAGGTACGTTTTCAGAGGGTCTGCAGATGGTGCAGTAGGACAAAGTCTACAGTGAGGAGACGTCCAAAAACGCTTCAAATCCAGTGTTTATTCTATTTTTCTTCATCTAGTTACTAGCCTCATATTTACATACTACTTATTTACTTATGAATTAATTTCTTACTTACTTAATTACTACCTACATATTTATTTAGGGATTTACTAGTTTATTTGTTTCCAACCTTTTTATTTATGTATCTGTTTCCTCACTTAGCTTTGTTACTGGTTTCGGAACTTCTATACTACTTATTTACTTACTAATTTACCACTTACTTATTCATGCCTTTTGTTCCTTCTTTATTTACCTATTACTCATGTATTTAATCACTTTTCTGTTCAGTAATTTAACACTTACTTACTTATCTATAAACCTATTCAATTATTCACCTAATTATTTATTAATTTCTAATTTATTATGTTGGTTATCCCACTTATCCACCCACAGATGGCAGCTGATTTGAAACCATGGAATGATGGGTAAAAAGGGAAATTTCCTTAGCACAGACATGAACCCTGAACATGGCTCTCAATAAATGGAGTTTAATTAATTCCCAAACACTGCGACTGACTATATGTGGACAGGGAAGTAAGTGTGACGTGCCTGCTAAATTTTTAGTACAAGCTTGAGGTACAAGTTGTACTAAACTACGTATACATGGCTACAGAAATTGACTGTATGTTCAATTCAATTCAATTCAATTCAATTCAATTCAGTTTATTTATATAGCGCCAATTCACAACACATGTCGTCTCAAGGCACTTCACAAAAGTCAGGTACATACATTCCAATTAATCCTAATCATTGAACAGTGCAG
>JAHUTJ010019222.1:0-11154 GCA_036250325.1 Characodon lateralis | reverse complement strand
CAGCAAAGCCTCGGTGACCCGTCCCCCCCTTGTCTTGTGTCATGATGTATGTTTGGATGGGTTGTACTGGAATTCTAATTTCCCCTCGGGGATCAATAAAGTATCTTTGAATTGAATTGAATTTGAAACCCATCTCTATCCTGAACTGTGCGGTGGCCGGACATTCCCATGCTGTTTATGCTTATATAATAATTGTTTGAACATGGGAATTTGTCAAGTATCTGGAAAATTGTAACCAAGGTTTAACCTGACTTATAGAGGTCCACAGTTATCTTCCTGTTATCTTGCCTGATTTCCTTTGGTCTTTACATTATGTCACACAAAAGAGCAGTGCGTTTGAGAATATTCCTTAAAATACTTCCACAGGTTTGCCTCAATTAACCTCAATGGTTGTGACTTAACCTATCAGATGTTTAAAGCCATAAAATTATCGTCGATGCCTTTCTAAATTGTTTAAAGGCAAAATAACCTTCTGTAGGAAGGAGTAACAAAATCTCTTAAAATCTCACTGTAATTTTTTTTTTGGCACTTAGCAAATAGAAATAATTTTAGTAACCCCACCATAACCTAAAACATGACATGTTAGACAGTGGGGAAAAAAAGATTGTCTTTTTATACAGTGTATGTAATTACCTGGTTATAATCTATAGATGCAGAGGTACAATTAAAATTTTAACAACACACTCATCTTTACTGCTTTGTTAATGACCCTGCTAGATGAGCAATATCTTAAAAAAATATGTGTCAAGGAAACATCCCTCTCTACATCTATTTTCCAGTCTCAGATGGCCCTAAAAGATTCTATTGACACGATGGAAACGAAGGAAACCTTTGAGACAGGGACAGCACGGTGGCACAGTTGGTAGCACTGTTGCCTTGCAGCAAGAAGGTCCTGGGTTCGATTCCTGGCCGGGAGTCTTTCTGCATGGAGTTTGCATGTTCTTCCTGTGCATGCGTGGGTTCTCACCGGGTACTCCGGCTTCCTCCCACAGTCCAAAGACATGCCTGTTAGGTTAATTGGTCAATCTAAATTGCCCTTAGGTGTATGAATGAGTGTGTGCATGGTTGTTTGTGTGTTGCCCTGCGACGGACTGGCGACCTGTCCAGGGTGTACCCCGCCTCTTGCCCATAGACTATTGGAGATAGGCACCAGCTCCCCCGTGACCCACTATGGAATAAGCGGTAGAAAATGACTGACTGACTGACCTTTGAGACAGACTTTTGGCTGTACATTTTGACAGCCCAGTCAACCAAGATGCAAACAACATAAAGTCCACTATAAAAGAGGCTCAAGCAGTATCTTCTGTATGAGCAGAATTCACTCCTCTTTGTCATAAATATGCTTAAGATGTACCTACTGTGGTCAAACATACATTCTCACATGATTTTACAGATCGGCAGGGAATCTCTACCTCACCTCAAGAGGAATTATAGCTGTTCTAACATACATATTTTTTTAAACATGTCTAAAAAAGTTTTAACTATAATGCACCTGTGAAAGGTGACCTCAAAGTTATCCTTCTGCACTGAATCTAAAATTTAAGACTACAGAGCGCGTTCTGTTGTGAGCAACCCTCTACGTTTTCCTCTAAAAACACCATAGACAAGCTAAGGTTAAAGACCAGGATGAACTCTGTCCAGACAATCCACCTCGATGCCACCGTGCATCTTATGATATTAAATTACTTAAGGTGTGAATCTAGTTAGAAGGTATGAGCTGCACTGACCTACATAGGTGATGGAAAATATCAAAACAAATGGCCGAAGTTGAGAGACAATGAGCTCATATTGTTTCAGTGCAATTGCAATAGTTTAACTTTTATTTCCGTTGTTGTTTTTGTCTTAAATTAGACAATAAATTCTAAACTAATTCTACATTTTCCAATGTGGTATTTACAATATTTTAAGTAGTAGCAGATTTAAATAAACTGAAAAGTGACTCTTTAATCTGGTTTTTGTAGTTGCTAAATACATTGAATAAAGTAATTGAAACAAGGAGATTTGGTACTAAGCACTGGCACTGTTGTCTCACTTTAATTGTTTAAAATTGAGTTTAACTAAGAGATTCTCATCTTTTGGTGCAACACGCATTGGTTCTAAATGTCATACGTAGTTTGTAAAATGTGTGAATTTGCCACTGTCTGTGGCAAATTCCATTAAAACACACTGCAGATAGTCTGGAGCAGGGTAATGAGTTATTTTAACAGCTTCCACCTAATGTGATCCACCTCCCTCACAGTTCAAAGGATAAGCCTCCTTTGCTTGCTTTTGCATTCCTCCTATAAACATCTCGTCACAGGTCATCACTGAAAGTATTAATCTATTAAATGAAAAACACATCGGGAAGAGAGGGGGGGGAGGAGAAAGGCTAAGTTCATATCAATAGCTGTGACTCTAATTGGCTTGTCTGTGTGATAAAGGGCAAAATGAATAGCTCACCCAAACTCTTCCTGCACTACAGAGACAGTGCACAAAACCCCACACACTCTAGTAGCCACTGTAGCTGACAAAAGTATAGGTTGAAGACTATAAACAACCATAATCATCATTACTGCAGGATAATCTCCATCAGTATTTGTGTGTGTCTGTACATTTGTGGCTATAAGTCACATTTAGTGGTTCATTCCCTCAGGTCAGGGGCGATGGACAGATGCACCATAAAAAAAATGGCCTCCGCCAAAACACACTCGTTTTTCATCCTACTTTTTAACTCATACTATCCATCTCCCTGCATATCTGTCAAGCTTGTCATATAGATGGGGATACAGTGAACAACACACATAATTACAGAGGAGGATGAACGGGTCATAAACAACTTCACAGAGGCGAGGGCAGAGAGAGCAATAGGGAGAGGAGAAAAAGTATATCAGCGAGAGGGTGGTTTGAAGAGTTTCCAAAATAAAAAAGCTATGAGAGAGAAAGACAGAGCAGTTAGAAAATAAAAAGCAAGAAAAAGGCTCGTGTGATGAGGACTTGTCAGATGAGAAGAAAGAAGTGAGGGATTGGCTGTGACAGAGATGTTTTGTGGGATTATGGGTGAGAGAGTGAAATCAACAGAGGATTCACAGACCCTAAGGGATATATAGTTATATTTGAAACTGTAGGTGAAGTGGGAAAACTGACAGCTAAGGTGTGAAGATTCAATCGAGAAGAAAGAGTTCAAGGCGAATTGTCACTATACTACTTAACTTGACCTCATTAAACAGATACTGTTTGAAAAAGCAAGCAAGCAAAGCAGACATAGCATCTGTTTTAATCTCACCTCAGCAATGCCTCAAAACCTAAGAAGGAAAAATATTAAGTTTGAATCTGATAATTATTCAACTTTATCTGCAAGTGTCATTTTCATCTTTGCGCCTTCAAGCAAAAAGCAACACATTTCTGACAACATACAGAGTAATAAAAGACTTTAGAAAAAAAAAAAACTGCAGTCAGGAATAACTCCTACTGAAGAACAAGAAAACAACAATTTAAAAAGTATATATCTGTCGAGCCCCATGACAATATAAACATTTAGCTGACGTGTTTGCCTTGTAAACAAACACCAAAGAGGATTAGGATTTTGCAAAACACAAAAATGAAATGGAACTTGTTCTCATTCAGTAAAATAAAACATGACATAATAAGCTGGTGCCTGTTTGTTAGATCTGCTCCTCTTTTTATTTTCAGCTAACCCATCAGCGTTTCGCCAAATTTAAATATCTGCATAAATCCCAATAAAGGTCACAGGTAGTAGAAAAAAATAATCACGACTGAACTAATCCTTGCAAATCACCACTGAGTGCTGATGTACAGTGCTTTGCAGGAGTATTAAGACCAATTGAACTTTTCCTCTTTTTATCAGTCTACAGCCACAAAGTTCAACGTATATTTTTGGAATTTATATGCTAAGCAAAGCAGAGCATAAATTGTGAAATATAAGGATGAAGTTTTAATTTTTTACAAAAAGAAATCCGAAAATTGTCTTGTGGATTTGTATCAAATCTCCTTAAAATTGGATACCACCAATTACAATTCTGTGCAATAAAGTGTCCTCAGAAATCCCATTACTTGTAAATATTGCTCTCCAGTTTGTAATTTAATCTCAGTATGAACACAGTTGTTCTGTGAAGGGTTCAGAGGTTTGTTAGAGAAAAAAACAGCATCATGAAGACCAAGGAACAACAGACATGTTGGAGGTTAAATGTGGAGCAGTTTTAAGCAGGTAAAGTAAAAAAAAAAAAAAAAAACATCTCAAGCTAAGAACATCTTACAGCCCACTGTTCAGTGTGTCATTCTAAAATGGCACAATTGTAAATCTACATGACATGGCTGTTCACCTAAACTGGTACGCCCAGCGAGGAGACCATAAATCAGAGAAGCAGCTAAGAAGCCTGACTCTGAAGAAGCTGCAGAGATGCACAGCTCACCCCTATCAACAACTATTAGTAGTGCACTCCACAAATGTGGCCTTTATGGAAGGGTACCAAGAACAAAGTCACTGTTGAAGTACTGTTTGAGGTTTGCCATGAGCCAAGTAAGGGATGCAACAAACACGTGGAAGCTGCTCTATTAAACTTAAGGCACTAGATGCATTTTCACAGAGGGCCAGGTTGGTTTGGATAACTTTATTCACAACAGCAAATACATTTGTATCTTTGCATCACCAGCTGGTATGCCCACACCCACCATATTGTTCTACATTTCTTTTATGCTGCTGTGACACAAGACAACAGAGAAATTCTCTGGTGTGTCTATCAATTGTCAAGGAAGCTCTTTCTGGAAAGCTCTTTCTGGATTTTGGCTTTGTGTTACTCATAAAAGCAACATGCTTCCTGCTGACAACTAGTTGCTGTGCTCATCATTGCAACATTTCATTGTCAGGAGCATGATGGATTTGAGGCTTTTATCTTTTAAGTCATATTTTTTTTCTTCAATTTTGACTCGTTTTCCTTTCTTCTGTATGGTCAAGCTGTGCTGTAACCCAAACAACCGCTGCTTCATTTCCATTTCCACTGTTTTTGTCATCTCAAGTGGGATAATCAAACATTGCTTCCTTCAAGTCACATGCAGGGTAAAAAAATATTTAGGAAAAAAAGATAACTATGAAAGTTAAACAGAAAAAAAAAATATGTCAACTATCATCAAGGAGAGTTGATTCCTGTCAGTGTTTGTGTCACTTTTTCTTACGCAGTGTCTGTCTGAGTGCAGAGTATGGAACTTCAGCCTTGCTTGTGGTTTATCTTTGGTGACATATATGGGTGTCACTCTCACAGGAAATCACTGATGGCACAATATTAAAATTGAATGGCCTTCTAAATCTCAAGCATACATTGTTGTTCTGCTGGTTGAGATGATGCATATTATATTTTTGAAGATTTCATCATTGCATCAGGCTTGAGAAAGTCTTACAAGCATTAATTACAAACCACGAAACTCAAAGAAACAGTTTTTGTGAAGAGAAAGTGGGGGGAGTTTTTGAAAGCTAAGAAATGTCTGAGGAATAAAAGATGTCCTTCAAAGAACAAATGACCCTTGACACCCTTTTTACTTCGTGCCTGCTACAGTTTTTCCTCACTTTTTTTTTCCATCATACTCTTTGTTTGCAGCTGATTCACAGGTGAAGAGATTGACCTAAGCACACCAGCCACTAACCCATTGGGTTTTTGCCAAAGTGCACAAAGATCTGGCAACCTCCTTTATCTTATTCTACCTCTCTCATGCACTCAATCTCCATTTTCAACTTTATCTGCTTTCAGCTGCCTTTCCTTTCCTCCCCTTTGGTATTCCCCACTCCCTTTCCCTCCATTCGCTCCTTTCTTCTCTGTCCTGCTGTCTGGAGCTATTGATTTCTCTAAAGGTTGGCTGCAGCTGCCTTGAGTTTACAACTTCTTTTAGATTTCACTTTCTCTTTTTATCGATGATATATCTTTCCTGCTCTTTACTCCTTTTTGTTTAACTCTGGAATGTACAATGGAAACTAAATTAATGCAAGATTAAAAAGACAAAAACATTAAATGATACATATAATTAAATAAAAGATAGAGTAATGTTTAAAAGACCTTAAGGAAAAGCACATTTCAATAACAGTGTCTTCAGCTGCTTTTTAAATAGGTCCAGACTCTCAAGACAATGGTGAGGACCTGAAAGCTCAAGGTGGAGCATAAAATGAGTTCTGAAATGGACATGTAAACAGTGTTTTGTCATTTCTTTTAGGAAGAAATTAGTTGAGTGAAAAAGAAGTGGAACCAAAACAGAGCCTAATAGATCACCCAATACATCAGTATTCTGACATGTTGTGGTTTGTATATGAACAATGAAAATTATGTGTGAAAGTTAAGATCTAAACAGCTCCAAAACAGTAGCAGAGATTGTAGTAAACCGCACGACATATTCAGTTACGTTATTTCTAGTTGCCAACTTAATAACGTTAAGTTAATAACTATGGCCTGTTCTAAGGCCACTAACATTTAATGTGAAGCAAGCTTGGAAGTATAGGGGCAATATGTAATTACAGTATTACCATATCACTACTCCCAAAATCTCACCTGACTAAAGAAATAAGACAATTATGCTTACACCAGAGATCAGCACCTATAACTAACATCAGCAGTTTTAACCATCAATAAGGCCCCTTCAGTCACTTGGCTGGTTTGGTAGCTCAGTAGTATAAGACTTTTCATGTGTTTTGCGAGTTCAGTACCCAAAGAGTATTTTTTAAATTTTAGCTATACATATAAGCCTATTTAAAGAGTTTAAAGCCTTTCCAGCTGATAAGAAAGCTTCATTACAAAAGACGCATAGTGCTTAACTGCTGAGACCTAACGAAGCAGTTTTAACTGCTATGTTAAAATTGCAGATTCATTTCTCAGTCAAATATGAACCAATTTATCCATCAAGCCGTTGTCCATACTCGCTTATCTGTCCAGGGTCCCAGGGGGACTGATAAATGCCTCTAGTAGCCAATGGGCAAGAGAAATAGGGCACACTATTCAGGTGGGCAAACCCACTGAACAGTTGCCAGTCCATTACAAGGACACACAAGACAGACCAAAATAGAGTGGCCAAGTAACCTAAAATGCTAGAACTTTTGTGCCAAGTCCCCAGCAAGTAAAAGACTAATGTTATTGTAGGTGAAGAGTATTTTTCTGTAGTGCAAAGTGAAGTGATTTAAACAACCGTCTTAACATTATTGTACATCCTGTCCAAACACCCATTTTGAACTGCACAAAATGGGGCTCTATGGAGAACATCGTCTGTTTAACCCAACAAACTGGGCCACAATTTTTGACCTAGTGTTTTGTCACAACTACCCAACCTCTATGTTTGCATGTCGTCAGAAGCAGAGGGCAGTGTTTTCTCTGCTGATGAGGTCTGAGCAGTCTCTGGTCTCTACTTGAATAGGAACATGCAAAATTCTATACTGTATTTTAGTCCTGATTATGTTATGATGAAGAGACCTTTATCTGTGAAACAGGTTAAAAACATGGCTGCAAACACATAAGGTTGCACTTATACCTTCGAAAATGGTGGAGTGGTTGTTGCATTTGTTTGACTGTTTACACAAATGACACTGAGGTACCGCTTGACACCAACAGTCTAAAAGTTAACTAAACACAAAGGAAACCAAAACACAGACATTGTCCAAAAATATTTCATAACAGTAATCATTAATTTCCGTTTAAAGTGTGGACCAATGTTTTAGTTGCTATATATCTTGTCTTATAAATAAAATACAGATGTAGGTAAAATGCTAATACTGTTCTGTAAAACCATATCAATTTCAGAACAGAAATTAGCAGGAGAAAACACAAATGTATAAATTTTGTTTTGACATCCTCTCTGAAATAAAGAGGTATGACTCAGCATCTATTATATACTTCAAGATACAGTAACTTTTATCCTTCCTGCTGGTGCAAAGAGATGCTTGGATGAACACAACAACTCAAAGTCAGAATAACTTAAGATGCTTCCCAATAGATTCTGCATGGTTTTGCTGCATAAATCTGCATATTAATAAAGAAAAGACAGGTACTGCTGAAACTGCTGTAATGCCACCTATGTGCAAATTTGAAGCTTAAAATAAATATTCAACAGCACATTGATGAACATCTGAAGTAATAAAAAAAATTTAACAAGATTAGGTTTGACACGTTATTGTGATTTGCACTGGACGTTTAGCAGAAGACGGGGCTCTTGTTTAGTCTAATTCATACCCTCTTACCCTCAGAGTATGCTAAGAAATTTTTGATGTTATTGCCCATGTAATAAAGATCCAAACGTTTAGCTTTTAGGCATGAAGACTCTCTCAGGACACATTTATTTTCCTATTCAATATCTACATGATCCCCCTAACTCAGATTTTAATAAACAACAATGTAAGTTATCATAACTATGCAGATGACACACAGCTATACGTTACGATGTCACCAGGTGACTATGAACCCATTCAAGCGCTGGGTAAATGCTTAGAAGAAATCAATGCATGGATGGGCCTAAACTTTCTTCAGCTGAATCAAAACAAAACTGAAGTAATAATCTTTGGACCAAAGGAAGAGTGTTTAAAAGTTAGCACACAGCTTCAGTTAATACAGCTAGAAACCACCAGTCAGGCTCGAAACCTGGGTGTAGTGATGGACTCAGACCTGAACCTTCAGAGGCACATAGAGACAGTAATAAGGTCGGCCTTCTAGCACCTTAAAAACATCTCCAGGATTAAAGGACTAATGTCTCAGCAGGAACTTGAAAAACTAATTAATGCGTTCATCTTTAGTAGAATTGATTACTGCAACGGTGTCTTCACAGGTCTGCCTAAAAAGTTGATCAGACAGCTGCAGTTGATCCAGAACGCTGCTGCCCACGTCCTCACTAGAACTAAGAAAGTGGAGCNAAAAGTTGATCAGACAGCTGCAGTTGATCCAGAACGCTGCTGCCCACGTCCTCACTAGAACTAAGAAATTGGAGCACATCACCCCAGTTCTAAAGTCCTTACACTGTCTCCCTGTAGCTCATAGAATAGACTTTAAAATACTTCTGTTAGTCTATAAATCACTGAATGGCTTAGCACCAAAATACATTACAGACTTGTTGTCAGTGTATCAACCACCCAGACCTCTCAGGTCATCTCGCTCAAATCTACTCTACATACACAGAACCAGATCCAAACATGGAGAAGTAGCTTTTAGTTCTTATGCTCCACTAATTTGGAATAAAGTCCCAGAAAACTGTAAAAGCGCCGAAACCCCAAGTTGTTTTAAATTAAGATTAAAAACGTATTTGTTTACGCGTGGCCTTTGACTGTGCCATCTAAGCATAGTTAGTTATGTTTTCAGTCCAATTTTCCTTTCATTTTCTTATCCATCATTCTATTCTCTTTATTTTATTTTTTTTAAATTATCTCTGTTGTTTGATTTTATCATTTATTTGTTTTTCTGTGACTATCTGTGTTTATTTTCTTTGTGATTGTATTGTAATTGCATGTAGAGCGCTTTGAATGTCTCGTTGCTGAAAAGCGCTATGTAAATAAACTTACCTTACAATGTAGAGTTATCACACTGAAAACCTAAAGAGAAAAACCTTTCCTGTTTACATTTACATTACTCACAAAAAGCCAGAGATATTATGCTTTCTGATGAAAATTCATAGTGCATCTAAAATTAACTACAGCCTTATACAGTTGAAATTAATTAGATATTCTCATATTTTTTATTTAACTTCCAGTACATATTCTATAACAGTAATTTCTATGGTAATGTGATTAATTACAAAAATCACAACAAGTGTCTAACTCTTGAATCAAACCCTACATGTTCTGGTTCCATGACATGTCGTAGTTAAATAGTTCTCCACATCATGCTGTACAAATGTTGACATCATTAAACAAAGATGCACCTAACAGTTAATGAACCATACCTGCCCATCACTAGGCTCCAAACAGGATGTTCTCTGAGGGAAGTTGCTGTTGTATTTAAAGGTGTCACAGTGTCTAGCAGTTTGCAACAGAGACACAGAGAGACTGGAAAAGTCACAAGGCACTGTAGCGGAGGTCCTTTGGCCACATCCTATGGTGCTGACTGCTGCATTTTGAACAGTGTCCTTCAGAACCAGATGGTGAATGTCACTCAACTCCAGAGACATTTAAGAGAGATGAGAGGTACCAAAGCGTCCGGTCACACCATTTAAAACTGTTAACATCAGCATGTTTTGTGCTAGACAACCAGACCTCCGACGTCGTTGTCTTGAAAGGGCAGGGTAGAATTTGCACTGGAAAGGAACTAGTGGGCATCAATTCCAGTTTTTGCTGAAAGTAGATTCACACTAAACCTTGCGTGACAAGCTAACACTCCCTGAATAGCATCAATAATCTAGTTATTTTGCTTACACGTGAACAACAAAGGCCTGATTTCATCTTCATGAATGACAATGCTCATTGTTCGCCTCATCAGGGAGTGGCTGCTGGACATGTCATCAAATGGAGTTTCCCACAGTTTTTCCAGACCTGAATCCCTAAGAAAACTTCTGGGATCACCTGAGTCAACATGTAGAGGGTTGTAACCCTGCACCCCCAAACCTCAATGACCAGAGGGTAGCCCTTAAAGAAGAGTGTACCACCTTGCTTCAGCAGACAACGCAACTTGCCAACAGCATGTCAGTGTCAAGCTGTAATTCATGTTCAAAGAGATACGATAATTTATTAAGATGTTGACATTTTAAGCTGTTTTATACCCACTACTACCCACTTTTTGTTGTACTTTTGTTGCAATATATTGTTTGTGATGAATACATTTCCATTTCATGATTCTACTAAAATTCCCAAATTTCATCACTATTATCACTGTAGCATGGGTTTTCTATTGTTGGGACCCAGCCATGGATTTCAACATTAAACTCCGATATGGACTTTTCTGGAACTTTCAAAATAAATTGCATTTAACTGACTTCCAGCAACTGAGGAAAGGGGGGTAGCAGCAGACTTCCCATGATGCCTCTATCTGAATAAGAGCACCCCCTCTCCAACACGCCGACCTCTTCCACACCGGTGTACATCGGGATAGGAGGGGGACAATGCGCGCTAATGTCTTTTGCTGGCAAAAAGACATAAACTCTTCAAACTGGATCCAAGAGTGTCATAAGATCACGCAATCATATGCACAAGTTAAGTATGAGTGAAGCACT